>CAJNDS010000451.1:22500-137004 GCA_905221605.1 Symbiodinium natans | reverse complement strand
GGACCTTTATGTTCTATTTGGCGCAGGGCTCTGTTTACCTTTATCCCATACTGAAATCGATACATATATATATATACATACTTATGTCCCATTTGGCTTTTGCTCTTGGTTATAAAATAATTTGCATATACCTTTACTTTACATGTCCGTTATTATACTTCAGAGCTTTCGTTTTCTCTCCGTGCACTTCGTCAAGAGATTCCCCAGGCCGAGATACCAGACATACCGCCCATAAAAGAAAAGAAGAGATAAAGAGAGAGAGAGAGAGAGAGAGAGAGAGAGGGAAGGACAGGGAAACGAGAGCAAAGATGGAAGAGCGATGAGGAGAGAGAGAAAGAGAGAAAGAGAGAGAGAGAGAGAGAGAGGGAAAGAGAGCGAGAGAGGGGGAGAGAGAGAGAGAGAGAGAGAGAGAAAGAGAGAGAGAGAGAGAGCGAGAGCGAGAGCGAGAGAGACAGAGAGCGAGAGAGAGAGAGAGAGAGACAGAGAGAGACAGAGAGAGACAGAGAGATAGAATGAGCGTGAGAGTGACAATGAGAGTGAGAGGGGCACAGAAAGAAAGAGAAAGAGAAAGAGAAAGAGAAAGAGAAAAATAAAGAGAAAAGAGAAAGAGGAAAGGGAAACATAAAGAGAAAGAGCGAGAGAGAGACAGAGAGAGAGAGAGAGAGAGAGAGAGAGAGAGAGAGAGAGAGAGAGAGAGAGAGAGAGAGAGAGAGAGAGAGAGAGAGAAAGAGAGAAAGGGAGGGAGGGAGAGGGTGAGAGGTGAAAAGAAAGAACGTATGCCTAAGCTGAATGAAAAAGAAGAAGTCCCTTTTTCCTCTGCGTTCCCACTTATCGCTTCCATTCCTATTCTTCTCTTAGTGTAGGGCATGGCACGAGGGAGGGGGTGAAAGCGGATGAGTGAAAGCGGCATAGGCGGGGCGAAATCGTCCTTTCGCTACTTTCTTCGCCCTTCTTTTGCTTTCTCATTTGAGAAGGGTGCGGAAAGGAGGGAAGGGTAGGGCGGAAAGGAGGGAAGGGTAGGGCGTGGAATGATGCGAGGGAAGGCAAAAGGGGACAAGAGAAAGTGAAAGTGTGAGAGAGAGAGAGAAGAACAAAAATCGCGCGAGAAAGAGAACATGGGAGACGAGGAAGGCTTCAGCAGAGAAAGCGAGAGAGCCACGAGTATGGCCCTATCCCATCCCAGTGTTACTGTATCTCAGGGGCCTCCGGGCCTCGCGGAGCCTGTAGGGGGCCTGCAGGGGCATCCAGAATTTTCTAGAAGCAACGGGCGTCCAACCCTTCCCCAGCCTGCCATGTGACATTGTGTCCTCCTCCCCTCCTCTCCTGTTCCCTTCCTCACCCCCCTTCCCATACCCTTAACAGACAAGAAAAGGAACGAAGAGAGCGAGAGAGTCTTTCATTCTTGCTCTTCCTGCTTCCACTTCCTCCTCAGTAAGAAACAAACAGATAAAGACAGGAGGAGGGGAAAGCCAACAGGCAGCAAAAGGCTGTTTTTTGTACTGACTTCCTCCTTCATTCACTTCATTGCTTCTCTCTTCTTCTCTATGTTTCTCTGTTTCTCGCTCTGTCTCCCTTCTCCGTCTGCGCTTATTCTTTCTGTATATTTATAGTTTCCCCATTCTTCTCACCTACATCCGTCCTTATGAACGTTTCGTTGCAGGTGTGCTCCTCACTGCCTATTTCTAAAGCCCTTTGCCATACGTCTGTTTCTCAGGAGCCTACAGGGGTTTCCAATGAGAGGCTTTCCAGAGAGAGCTTCAAATCGGGAAGAGGGGCGAGAGAGGAAGACGCTTTCTACCCCTTTCGAATTTAAGAACAAAAAAAGAGTAAGGTAGACGGAACAAGGAGAACCCCTCTTTCTTTCTTGTCGTTCCCGTCTCCTCTCTTATCCTTGACCTACGTCTTGGAGGGGCTAGGAGAAATGGGGCACGGGATGGGGAGGAGCAAGCGGGAGGAGAATGAAGAGGAGAAGAGACAGGAAGGGGAGAGCGGGCGAGAGAGAGGGAGAGAGACTTTGAGAATGATACGATAAAAAAACGCAACAAGCGAAAATGAATGGTGGACAGAAAGGGAGTGGAGAAAGGGACGGTCTGAGTCTTTGGGGTCACTCTGAAAACAGCTTGGAGAGGACAGCTGCTTCTCTCTCCTTTTTTCTGTTTCTCTCTCTCTTGCTCCGCGTCTGTCGTTTCTGTCAGTGATTTACACTCCTTTTCAATATCCGCCAGGGCCTGCAGTTTTCGCAGGGGGCTGCACCGAGGGGTTCCCTAAAAGGGCCTCCCAGGGGTTTGAGAGAAGATGGGACTGTGAGGAAGGCCCTGTCCTCCCATTTCCAAGAAGAGAACATTCATTTGCGTCGCTTTTATTATATTATTATTCTCTTCACAGTGTTCTTTCATCCTCGGTTTCGTTCATTTAATATTTAATTTCACGCGATCGCTTATTTCATGCGCTCACTTGAAAATTTAATATTAAATTCTCTTCATATTATATTATTCCTCTCTTGTCAGTACCTTCACTCTTCCTTCTCATCCTTGACGTTCTGCTTCCATTTCCCTCTTGAAGGAGAACTCCTGCTCCTCTCTTGTCAGTACCTTTGTTCTTTCATTCACTGTTGAATGGCGCGTAAAACAAACGGGAGGAGCGGGGAGGAAAGAGGAAAGAGCAAGAAGGAAGCGGGGAAGAGAAAGGAAGGAAGGAAGGAAGGCAGGAAGGAAGGAAGGAAGGAAGGAGGGAGAGAGGGTCAGAAAGAGAGAGAGAGGAAAAAAAAAAAAAAGACAGGAAAGAGAGAGAGGGAGGGAGAGAGAGAGAGAGAGAGAGAGAGAAAGAGAGAGAAAGAGAGAGAAAGAGAAAGAGAAAGAGAAAGAGAGGGAGAGAGAAACGATGAATAAAAGAAACACGCCGACCTATTTAACGTGTTTTGATTCTTTTAGAGGCTCCATAATGTAAACATTTTGAATATTTCAATTCAGCTGTTTATTTGTTATTTGGAAGGCTCAAGATATCAACATTTCGTAGAACACTTTAACTGAACGATGTAAACGGTTTCAGTTATGACATTACTTCAAACTGTTCAGTTTAGCGTGGAGACCTAAGACATCAAACAATGATATTTTTTACATCATGATATTCCTGCAGCCTGTTAAATATTTCAAACGATTGAAAAGTAAGAATTCAACAAAGTTAACGAACGCTTTTGTTTTGCAAACCTTCATGTGCCATCATTTTTAACGAAGGTCCGATTTGAAGCCTGATATGTCCTCAACATGTCAAAAGCGAAAAGCGTTTTTCCCTCAACCTGGTGCGCCTGTAACGTCAAACGTCAGTTTTTCTGTAAACCCTAGTGTGTCCTCAACCTCAACAACGAAAGGGTTCTTGTACACCTTGGTGTGCCCTCATCCTCAAAAACAGCCTTAAGACCAACAAGTTTTTGACCCCTCGAGGGGCCCAGCCTTAAGAAAAAAAAACTGTTTGACCCCTCGAGGGGCCCAGCCTTAAAACCCAGAACGTTTTGACCCATCGAAGGGCCCAGCCTTAAGACCAACAACTGTTTGACCCATCGAGGGGCCCAGCCTAAGACCAAAAACTTTCCGTAAGACCAAATACTCTTTGACGCCTTGGGGGGGCCCAGCCTTAAGACCCCGAACGTTTTGACCCTTGGAGGGGCCCAGCCGTAAGACCAAGAACTTTTTGACCCCTCGAGGGGCCCAGCCTTAAGACCAAGAACGCTTTGACCCCTCGAAGGGCCCACCCTTAAGACCAAAACCTTTAGACCCCTCGAGGGGCCCAGCCTGAAGACCAAAAACTTTTTGACCCCTCGAGGGGCCCAGTCCTAAGACCCCAGGGGCCCAGCCTTAAGACCAACAACTTTTTGCCTTAAGACCAAATACTCTTGACCTCTCGAGGCTCTAGGGGCCGAGCCTTAAGACGAAGAAGTTGTTTGACCCCTCGAGGGGCCCAGCCTTAAGACCAAAAACTGTTTGACCCCTCGAGAAGCCCAGCCTTAAAACCCAGAACGCTTTCACCCCTCGAAGGGCCCAGCCTTAAGACCAACAACTGTTTGACCCCTCGATGGGGCCCAGCCTTAAGACCAAGAACTTTTGGACCCCTCGAGGGGCCCAGCCTTAAGACCAAGAACTTTCGACCTCTCGAGGGGCCCAGCCTTAAAACCCAGAACGCTTTGACCCCTCGAAGGGCCCAGCCTCAAGACCAACAACTTTTTGACCCCTCGAGGGGCCCAGCCTTAAAAACCAGAACGCTTTGACCCCTCGAGGGGCCCTGCCTTAAGACCCCAGGGGCCCAGCCTTAAGACCAAAAACTTGTTGCCTTAAGACCAAATACTCTTTGACCCCTCGAGGGGCCCAGCCTTAAGACGAAGAAGATGTTTGACCCCTCGAGGGGCCCAGCCTTAAGACCAAGAACGCTTTGACCCCTCGAGGGGCCCAGCCTTAAAACCCAGAACGCTTTGACCCCTCGAAGGGCCCGGCCTTAAGACCAACAGCTGTTTGACCCCTCCAGAACCCAGCCTTAAGACCAAACATTTTTGACCCCTCGAGGGGCCCAGCCTTAAGACCAAGTACTTTTTGACCTCTCGAGGGGCCCAGCCTTCAGACCCAGAACGTTTTGACCCCTCGACGCTGGCAAGAGCAATAACTCAAACATTCCTATCGCAGACGTACGCTTGCACAATTTGCTTAAAACACCAAATTAATCACAACGGAAAGGTTTTCTGTAAACCCTGGCGTGCCCGTTACTTTAAAGCGAAGTTTTTTGCAAACCCTAGCAAAGGTCATTGGTAAACCATAGGGTGCCCTCAACTTCAAAAACGAAAGATCCATTCAAGTACTAAAAGCCGTAAAATCCTTAAACTTTAGAAAATACTCAGCAGAGAAGAAGGCAAGGATTTTTCAATGATAAAAGGGGTCCCGGGGTCTCAGGGTTTAGGGGGTAGCCACTTAGGCGCTTAGGAGCTTAGGAGCTTAGGGTTTAGGGTTTAGGGGTTAGTGTTTAGGCGCTCAGGAGCTTAAGAGGTTTAGGGTTTAGGGTTTAAGGGATTAGGGGGTAGGCGCCTAGGCGCTTAGGAGCTTAGGAGCCTAGGTTTTAGGGTTTAAGGTTTAAGGGTTTTGGGGGTAGGCGCTTAGGCGCTCAGGAGCTTAGGAGTTTATGGTTTAGGGTTGAGGGTTGAAGGGTTTAGGGGGGGCAGGCGCTTAGACGCTTAGGAGCTTAGGAGCTTAGGGTTTAGGGTTTAAGGGTTTAGGTTTTGAGGATTTAGGGGGTACGCGCTTCGGAGCTTACGCGCTTAGGAGCTTAAGGTTTTAGGGGGCAGGCGCCTAGGCGCTTAGGAGCTTAGGAGCTTAGGGTTTAGGGTGTAAGGTTTAAGGGTCTATGGGGTAGGCGCTTAGGCGCTGAGGAGCTTAAGAGCTTAGGAGTTTATGGTTTTGGTTTAGGGTAGTTTGAGGATTTAGGGGGTAGGCGCTTTGGAGCTTAGGCGCTTAGGAGCTTAGGAGCTTAGGGTTTAGGGTTTAAGGGTTTCGGGTTACAGGATTTAGGGGGTAGACGCTTAGGAGTTTAGGCGCTTAGGAGCTGAGGACCTTAGGAATTAGGGTTTGAGGGTTTCAGTTTGAGGGGTAGGCGCTTAGGCGCCCAGGCGCTTAGAAGCTTAGGAGCTTAGGGTTTAGGTTTTCCTTAAATTCCTAAATTAGATGATTAAACTTCTTTGGGCGGCTCTTTTTTAAATCTTTTGGATTCCTTAAATTCCTTAAAATCCTTAAAAACCCTTAAAGTTTTCCAAACACTTTAAGGATTTTAAGGATTTTAAAGGTTTTAAGGATTTTAAAAGATTTTAAAAGGTGGCCCGGTGCCCCTAGGCCTCCAGGACCCCTTTAAAATCTTTAAAATCCATAAAATTTTTGGAAAGGGATTTTCCAAAAACTTTAAGGATGTTAAGTATTTTGAAGTTAAATAATTTCGGGCCTCCAGAAGGTCGCGGCTCGATTTGGCCAAATTTTGCCGGGCAGGCTCCGGGCAAAATTTGGCCAAATCGGGTTGCTCTTCGTATGCGATGAGAAATGCGCGGCTCGATTTGGCCAAATTTTGCCGGACAGGCTCCGGGCCAAATTTTGCCCGGAGCCTGCCCGGCAAAATTTGGCCAAATCGAGCCGCGCCTTTCTGGAGGCCCATTTAAAATCCTTAAAATCCTTAAAATCCTTAAAATTTTTGGAAATGGATTTTCCAAAAACTTTAAGGATTTTAAGGATTTTAAAGGTTTTAAAAAGGCCTTAAAACCCTTAAAATCCTTAAAGTTTTAGGAAATGGATTTTCCAAAAACTTTAAGGGTTTTAAAGATTTTAAAGGTTTTAAAGATTTTAAAAGGTGGCCCGGGGCTCCTGGGCCTCCGGGACCCCTTTAAAATCTTTAAAATCCTTAAAATCCTTAAAATTTTTGGAAATGGATTTTCCAAAAACTTTAAGGATTTTAAGGATTTTAAAGGTTTTAAAAAGGCCTTAAAACCCTTAAAATCCTTAAAGTTTTAGGAAATGGATTTTCCAAAAACTTTAAGGATTTTAAGGATTTTAAAGGTTTTAAAGATTTTAAAAGGTGGCCCGGGGCTCCTGGGCCTCCGGGACCCCTTTAAAATCTTTAAAGTCCTTAAAATCCTTAAAATCTTTAAAACTTTTGGAATTGGATTTTCCAAAAACTTTAAGGGTTTTAAGGATTTTAAAGGTTTTAAAAAGGCCTTAAAACCCTTAAAATCCTTAAAGTTTTAGGAAATGGATTTTCCAAAAACTTTAAGGATTTTAAAGATTTTAAAGGTTTTAAAGATTTTAAAAGGTGGCCCGGGGCTCCTGGGCCTCCGGGACCCCTTTAAAATCTTTAAAATCCTTAAAATCCTTAAAATCCTTAAAATTTTTGGAAGTGGATTTTCCAAAAACTTTAAGGATTTTAAGGATTTTAAAGGTTTTAAAAAGGCCTTAAAACCCTTAAAATCCTTAAAGTTTTAGGAAATGGATTTTCCAAAAACTTTAAGGGTTTTAAAGATTTTAAAGATTTTAAAGATTTTAAAAGGTGGCCCGGGGCTCCTGGGCCTCCGGGACCCCTTTAAAATCTTTAAAATCCTTAAAATCCTTAAAATCCTTAAAATCCTTAAAATTTTTGGAACTGGATTTTCCAAAAACTTTAAGGATTTTAAGGATTTTAAAGGTTTTAAAAAGGCCTTAAAACCCTTAAAATCCTTAAAGTTTTAGGAAATGGATTTTCCAAAAACTTTAAGGATTTTAAGGATTTTAAAGGTTTTAAAGATTTTAAAAGGTGGCCCGGGGCTCCTGGGCCTCCGGGACCCCTTTAAAATCTTTAAAGTCCTTAAAATCCTTAAAATCTTTAAAACTTTTGGAAATGGATTTTCCAAAAACTTTAAGGGTTTTAAGGATTTTAAAGGTTTTAAAAAGGCCTTAAAACCCTTAAAATCCTTAAAGTTTTAGGAAATGGATTTTCCAAAAACTTTAAGGATTTTAAAGATTTTAAAGGTTTTAAAGATTTTAAAAGGTGGCCCGGGGCTCCTGGGGCTCCGGGACCCCTTTAAAATCTTTAAAATCCTTAAAATCCTTAAAATCCTTAAAATTTTTGGAAATGGATTTTTCCAAAAAAAACTTAGGAGGGTGATTTAAGGATTTAAAGGTTTGAAAAAGCCTAAAACCTTTAGATATTTTTGTAATAAGATAAATCTAATCATAATTTTTTTAATAACATCCTTAAATGATGTCGGAAACTGGATGTTCCAAAAAACTTTAAGGGTTTAAAGGTGATTTAAAGTTTAAAAGAATTTTAAAAGGTGGCGGGGCTACCGGGGGGCGCTCCGGGAGCCCCTTTAAAATCTTTAAAAATCCTTAAAATCCTTAAAATCCTTAAAATTTTTGGAAATGGATTTTCCAAAAACTTTAAGGATTTTAAGGATTTTAAAGATTTTAAAAAGGCCTTAAAACCCTTAAAATCCTTAAAGTTTTAGGAAATGGATTTTCCAAAAACTTTAAGGATTTTAAAGATTTTAAAGGTTTTAAAGATTTTAAAAGGTGGCCCGGGGCTCCTGGGCCTCCGGGACCCCTTTAAAATCTTTAAAATCCTTAAAAACCTTAAAACCCTTAAAATCCTTAAAATTTTTGGAAGTGGATTTTCCAAAAACTTTAAGGATTTTAAGGATTTTAAATGTTTTAAAAAGGCCGTAAAACCCTTAAAACCCTTAAAGTTTTAGGAAATGGATTTTCCAAAAACTTTAAGGATTTTAAAGATTTTAAAGGTTTTTAAGATTTTAAAAGGTGGCCCGGGGCTCCTGGGCCTCCGGGACCCCTTTAAAATCTTTAAAATCCTTAAAATCCTTAAAATCCTTAAAATCCTTAAAATCCTTAAAATTTTTGGAAATGGATTTTCCAAAAACTTTAAGGATTTTAAGGATTTTAAAGGTTTTAAAAAGGCCTTAAAACCCTTAAAATCCCTAAAGTTTTAGGAAATGGATTTTCCAAAAACTTTAAGGATTTTAAAGATTTTAAAGGTTTTAAAGATTTTAAAAGGTGGCCCGGGGCCCCTGGGCCTCCGGGACCCCTTTAAAATCTTTAAAATCCTTAAAATCCTTAAAATCCTTAAAACTTTTGGAAATGGATTTTCCAAAAACTTTAAGGATTTTAAGGATTTTAAAGGTTTTAAAAAGGCCTTAAAACCCTTAAAATCCTTAAAATTTTTGGAAATGGATTTTCCAAAAACTTTAAGGTTTTTAAGGATTTTAAAGATTTTAAAAAGGCCTTAAAACCCTTAAAATCCTTAAAGTTTTAGGAAATGGATTTTCCAAAAACTTTAAGGGTTTTAAGGATGTTAAAGCCTTTTTAAATCTTTAAAATCCTTAAAATCCTTAAAATCCTGAAAAGTTAGTCAGGCAGAGAGCAAAGCCAAATAGAGCAGAAAGGTCCTACGTACTTACCCCTATTAGGAAGAACCTTTTTCATTCTTTGGGAGGGTTTCTGAAGCAAATAAGTGTCGCCTGTACGCTTCCGGGACTGTGAGTGGTGCTGCTCCTGGCCTACTCTACGGGTCCTTCATCAGTAGACTAGGGTTTTTTTTGGGGGCTTCTTATCGTATAACCAGAAACGGACCATGAAAGGGGAATACTATTCGTAATTATTCCGACCCCTGCATTAAGCCTAGACCCAAGAGGACAAAAGGGCACCCTTTCTGGTTTAAAGGGGATTCTAAGGGAACCCCAACCCTAAAGAAAGGAAATAAGGGCCTACTCGGGGTCCTAGCCCTAAACCCTCAACCCTAAGCCCGAAATGCCCAAGCCCCGGAGCCTAACCCTTTTACAACCAGGTCTGCACAGCTGCTTTCCCGGCCTAACCCTAAAACCCTAAACCCTAAACCCCCCTGGCGCCACGTGGCTTCCGTCTCCATGCTGTGGCCTGCGGCGCGGCTCGCCGAGGGCCTTGGTGTGTCAGGCTGAGAGGTTGAGGGTTTTGCTCTTTGCCACCTGCCGAGCTGATGGTATGAGAGGCTTACTTTAGGGTTTAGGGTTTATAGGGTATAGGGTATAGGGTATAGGGTTTATAGGGTATAGGGTATAGGGTTTAGGGCTACCTTTGCCTTTTTTTCCTGACAGGGCTGGCGGTTTCGGGGGATAACTCCTGCTCTGAGTCTTGCTCGAGGCAGGCAAGGCTCCACACAACCCACCCCGCTGCAGTTACGTACGACGTCGTTCTGAAATCGAATTAGGCCTCTGCGGCAAAGCTCCTGTCACAGCTTTTATGTGCAGCATCTGCTCAGCTTCCTCCACATCTCTAAACCCTAAACCCTAAACCCTAAACCCTAAACCCTAAACCCTAAGCCAAGGAGCCCGAGGCAGGACTTGTCCACCCCGCCGTGGACGGGAAAGAACTCAGGCTCCCCATGTCCTCGCACTCGCCCCTGTATTCTAAGAGAATATACTTGTATAACTCATATGTATAGTGCATAATATATTGGAGTAGAAGAAAGTAATACATTATATATATATATATATATATACATATATATATATATACATATATATATATATATATATAACTATACAATATACTATCATCTACTATCATATACGATCATATACTATAGTATACAATAATATACTTTAATATACAAAAATACTATCATATACTATAATATTAAGTATTTGATCTTTTGAGGGGGAGTCGCTGCACAAGGGTTCTTTCATGTGAGGCAAGGTGCGGGCCAGGGGATATCACTGGAGTCAAGCGCCCAACTGATCTTGCAAGCAAGCAGCCGCGCGCTTGCGATCGGACGGTGCCCTTCATCTGCAGCCAAGACCTTGAGAGTTTAGGGTTTAGGTTTAGGCTAGGGCCGATCTAAACGGCTAGTCTGCTCAATTTTCAATACTTCATAGACAATGGCCCTGCAGCAAAGGCACGTCCCGGCATTGCTAGGACACCTGCGCGAGCCCTGCGCTGTGCACTCTCCCTGTGCCTCAGATTCCACATGCGATGCTCTCTGATGCATGTGTCTGGCTGCCCCGAAACCGAAGGACATGGTTGTTGAACGAGAAAGAACTACCTGAGATTGTCTTGCCGAATCCTTAGTAGCCCGGCTGTCACTTACCCTTAATTCTAGGGTGCGAAGAAAGCTGAATGCACACAGCTTTTGCACAGCATGACCTCAAGGCCAGAATTAAGATGGGTTTGGACAAATTCAGGATGACCCACGTAACCCAATCTAAGGCACGGCATTCAAGAAACTCTGCCCACTGGCCGCCCAGCATATTCCTACTTGCAGCCATGAAAGAAAACAACTAGAACACGTGGTCACAATGACTGGCAAGCTGCAGAACCGGCCGCAAGTACGGCCAGCGCCGAAGAGAGGCACAACCATCCAGTAACTCCCATCGCTCGATCGTGCATCAACCGCGGTTGATTTGCTGACTAGTTCGGTTTTTGAGCACTCGCGTCCGCGAAGGCCCATGCACCGTCAGAAACACTGTAGCGGGGGTGCTGCTACACGGACACTTCCCTTTTTCCCTAGGGCTCCAAGTACACAGTGAGGTCTAAAGTCTGTAAATAATGCCTCCTTTGGGTTATTTGGAGCCTTGGGGTGTGCGCTCAGGTCGCACGGTCGCACGGACACTTCCCCATACCCTGGACCCCGGGCACTGCCTCGAACCAAACCCGAGCCACCCCTGGTCCCACTGCTTCATGCCAGGGCCAGGACTGAGGCCCACGCTTAGCCACACACCTCAAACCCTAAACCCTAAACCCTTCTAAAGCCCCCAAATCCCTGCCAGCCTGATCTTGCTCCATCTCTGCCTGCGCGCTCTGGAGCTGTTCCTGCACCTCAGGGGGTTGCGGAGCTGGGAGGCTGGGTTTAGGGTTTAGGGTTTAAGGGTGTAAGGGTCTTAGGGTTTAGGGTTTAACTAGGGACCTTTTAAGGGGTTGCGGAGCTGGGAGGTTGGGAGGGACCCCCATCCTTCATCCTGGACTCCATATTACAACCATGAATCCTAGATTCCCAAACCCAAGACAAGTCCCCGAAACCATGAACCTAGCCCAAACCCCGAAGCTCATCAACCAGAGCCAGCTTTAAATCCCGAACTTCGGAACCAACAGCCCTAGACCCCAAACCCTCAAGCTTCAAGCCTCCATGTCTTTTGAAAGTTTTCTACCTGAAACTCCCAAACCCTTCTGAACACTGAACTCCCTAACCCCCTGAACCCACCCTGAAAACGAAGCCCTAAAACCTACACCCTTTTTTTGAACCCAGACTCTGCACCAAACCCTTAACCCTAACCCTAAATCCTAAACCTAATTAAACCCTAAACCCTAAACCCTAAACCCTAAACCCTAGACCCTAAACCCTAAACCCTAAACCCTCAGCCTTGGCGAGCTCCGCGCCGAGCTCTGCGCGCTGCGCTGTGGAGGCCTCCAGTTCACGGCCGGGATCCTGCGCGCAAAGAATGCCACACAAGGCCCAGGAGTTTAGGGTTTAGGGTTTAGGGTTTAGGGTTTAGGGTTTAGGGTTTAGGGTTTACGGTTTAGGGATTAGGGTTTAGGGTTTAGGGTTCTTTGAGAGCTTACAGCACTCCACGGTTAAGTTGCTGGGTCAGAATTGAGTTGCTGGGCTCCAGGCCCAGGCTCTTATAACAACATCATAATACCCATACTTGCACTCTTCATCCGCCTCTTGAAACAAGGGTAAATGTGATGACATGTAAAACTAGTACGGTATAATAGTCTAGCAAAAGGTGGATGCATACCCATTCCCAGCAGATCACCGAAGAGAGCGGTGGTGTTTTTTGTCCTCGGTGCCATGGTGGCTACACACGTCAACCTGTCTTGATCTAGATGCACGGGGGGGGTGCCACTTCAGCTAGAAAGGCTTGGGCGTCCACACCCCTAAAGCGCATCTGGGAAAAATCCGAACCTCACGCGCCCATCCCTCAGAGCCCAGCAGGCGTTGAAGGCCGAGCCTTCGGTGGGCATTCGGAGTTGCTCTCAGAGGAGCGGTCATCGCTTAGTCCTCCTGGTGCCTGTTGGGGTCATGGATGAACTTCCAGTGCAGCTGCTTCGCCTTCTCGGAGTCAAACTTCTGACGGCACTCTGGGCATTGGAAGGTGCCCGTCATCTTGATGCCCACGTTGGTCGTAGTTCCGTCCCCAGACTTCGCGGCGTCGCTGATCTCCATCGTCTCGGGCATGATGCTTTCAGCAAAAAGCCTCACGGCGTGAACAGTCCCTTCGCTGCAAATGGCTTGAGCCGAAATTTTGTGAACGGCCTTTTTCTGAGAATTGGAATTGCTCAAGAAACAGCGCAGAGTTGGCAGGAACTTGGCTGCTTGAGATGGCGGCTGACTTGATCTGTAGTAGGATACGTCGGCTTGGCAGAGTGAGTTTCAAAGCTTATTGCACTGATCCAATTCCACTCCAGTGCAAAGGACAGCGCATCAAGTTGTTTTGTCTCCCGTTGCTGGCAAGGGTTTGCGAAGGTGCCCGGTTGGGAGAAGTCAGCAGCAGCTGAAATTGGCGAAATCCTGCTCCAGCATCACACAACCCACGGTCACGTGCCTTGCGTGGCTTCTAGACGCGGCTCTTCATGGAAAGCATGAAAAAACATGGTACTACTTTAATTCGGTCATACTACAATACTACAATACCATTCGACAATTATACAAAATACAATTTAATACAATAACACTGAAATGCGATAATGCTATAATGCTACAATACTACAATACTGTAAGACTAGAATCCCAGAAACGATATTACATACTGTCCGTAATAAAATAATGCGATAATGCTTTAGTAATAGAGCGAGGCTCCACAGCAGGACGCTGCGTGCACATGCTATGTCCTTCTTCATCTGCTCAAGCCAGGCGCGGCGCAGCTTGCCATCCTCATCCTCCTTTACCTTTGTATAAATGTAGACCATATAGGGTTTAGGGTTTAGGTTTTGTGTTTAACAACTCTTCACTCCTTTTCGGGCGAGCTTTGGGTTTAGGGTTTAGGGCTTAATGCAGGATTGGAACAGCTGCACTGGCCCTGGCCGGTGGCAAAAGAACGTGTCATGGCTAGTGCAGGCGCAGCGGCTTCGGCCATGACGGTCTCGTAACACCGCTGCAGCTCCTCACAGCATCTGAGCATCGCAGTCTTTTGAGGTCCAGCTTCATTAGGTTCGCCGTTATCGGCATGTCCTGAAACTCCTCGCGCTTTCCTCCCCGATCAGGATGCAAGCGACGGGCAGCCGCCCTGGAAATCGCCGCCGGCTTAGGGGATTGCGGTGGCTTGTCAAACTTAATTAACGACTTAAGTGCATCAGGCATCCTCACTTTCACGATGCAGGGTTTCCGCAAAACAAAAACAAGCGGAAGCTGACCATGCGAGCCTGTAGCCTCTGCGGATGTCTGCCTCCAGCAGTTGACCTCCGCCAAGGTCCCAACAAGTGCTGCTGTGTCTTGGAGTCTTGGGTCGATGGGGAGAGCACCGTGGGGTTATGTACAGTAATTCGCCCTTGTACTAGCAGCCCTTAATAGGGATTGCAGTACCCCCTATCATCATCCCTACTAAGGACCTTTAGTATCCCTGTTAAGTATTAAGGACATCCCAAACAGAAATGCCTTACTGAAAGACTCCGACCGAGCCGAAGCCCTAAAGCCGAAGGAGGAAGCCTTGACCCGATTGCGGAGAGGCTCCGGCTACCAGTACACCTTGGGATGTTCCCCCTTATACTAACAGGCCTTAATAGGAATTATAGTACTTATACTAACAGTCCTTAATAGGAATTATAGGGTACAAGGGGAACATGCCAAAGTACACTCTTGAACGACAAGTCCACTTACTTGACGGATGCGGGGAGTTTACAATCGACTTGTGACTGTACTTGTCTGAAGCCACACGCAATGCAAGATTTCGTGTCAGAAACAAAACACCAGGCAGATAAATGACCCTTTGTGCATCCGGGCTGTTGTCTAAACCCTTTTTTGCTTCAGGTCTCCAGGGGGTAGTTTGCTTAAACCCTAAACCCTATTGCGTCCGGGCTTGGGCAGTCAACCCTAAACTTGCCCTAAACCCTGTTTATGAACCCACACTCCTGAAGTCAGCCTTCGACAAGCTGTCTGTCTAGGCAAACGCAGTAACGCAAACACCCTAAACCCTAAACCCCAAACCCTAAACCCACCTTCTGGAAGGCCCAAGAGGTTCCGACAGCTGCAGGATGCGCAGTGTCGGTGCCAGCTGCCTCTTGCAGCAAGTTTCAGGCCAGTTCGGGCTTTGGGGGTTTAGGGTTCAGCAGCACATACACACATACACACACACTCTTCTTTCTTTCATGTGGCCTAGGGGGCAGGCACACACTCTCTCGCTCTCTCGCTCTCTCTCTCTCTCTTCTTCTTCTTCTTCTTCTTCTTCTTCTTCTTCTTCTTCTTCTTCTTCTTCTTCTTCTTCTTCTGCTGGGCATGAGGAGACCCAAGGGCCCCCCCGCGCACCAAGGCGCGCCCGAGTGCGAGATCCCGGTGAAATGCATGTTGGGGTTTCCTTGTTGGTTTCCTCTCTCTCTCTCTCTCTCTCTCTCTCTCTCCTGCGCGCATGGCCCCCCCGAAGGAAGGCCGCCCCCAGGGGCGCGCGTGTGTTTTGGGTCAGTTGGTGAGATACACAGAGAGGGGTTTAGGGTATAGGGTGCTGGTGTAGCATGTGGCCCACAATAGCTGATTCCAGGTGTGTTCGAAGGCCTTGTAGCCTTCCCGAAGTTCGAAGTGTCCTCAGGCTTTGCGGCAGAGTGGCTGATCGCGTATATACATATATATATATATATATATAGATGCGGTTTAGGGTTTAGGGTATATGGCTGACAAACACCACCACAGGCATTTGTCCTGAAGATTGCGGCATGCGCGCCCGCAAGCCGTGGCATCGCCATGGGCAGCAGCTGGAGCGGATAAGAACGGAAACAACTGGAAGGCTGTGGGGTCGACTGCACCGCGCACTGCGCAATCTTCCCTAGCAAGCACTCCGATGCGAGCTGCCTTGTAGGTAGGGCAACCCATCTGCTGTATAGATAATGGTTGACGGCTGATGGCAATGCATTATTGAGCCATCGGCTGTGTCTTATGCATCTTGTGTCTAGGGACAGGAGGCCCTGGTAACAGCGTTCATGACCCTAAACCCTAAACCCTTTCCAAGAGACTTCGCCCGCCTCGATAACATCCCCTCTGAGCCAAGGCCGCCCTGCAAGCCCCCCCGTACTCGTGACAGCAAGGCCCCCAATCCCCCTGTACTCTTGACAGAAGGACTAGAGCAGGCGACTCAGCTTCTCGGCCCACGTTTCAGGAATGACACTATAGAGTATGAGAAAGTTGAAAGATCTAAAGGTACTCTCATGAAACCGAACTAGCTCACTATAGAAGCACTGTTGCATCCAATCTTGCAGATGAACGTCAATCACAAGGCCCTCAAATTCCAACTGAATCCAAAGCAGCCAAATCTGTAGAACCTCTTGGATCTGTCCCAATCTTGTAAACTCCTGCAACCCGTACTCCTCATCAATCCACATGACCGTCCACCCAGCTGATGCCACGCACACATGAACTGCTAGGCGCCATGGAGTGTGAAGCCTTACTGTATCTCTCCAATTCGAAGCCGTTGCGGGGTTGAAAATTGGGTGGTGATATGCGTATTTGTCAAGGATATCAGCTGTGTAAGATGTCCACGCCTCCCTGTCCCGAGCTCTATCACTAAGCTGCTGGGCATCAACATTGAGGCAGCTCATTCCCCACGCATGCAGATGGCGCCACGGACCCGGAGCTGCCTGTTTGGTGTTAGACAGCGCCAGTAAATCAACACGTGTTACGTTATCCTCAGGGAATCTCAACACATGTCCCAGGTACCCCCAGCGTCGCTTGACCCAAATGTGCACCCATTGACAGGCAACGAACCAATTGAGCAACACCAGCACCGCGCGCCGCCTAGTTCTATTCAAGGAAGCTGCTGCCGGAGGACCAAAAGAACTGGGGACACACAAGCCAAGCATGAGGGTGAGGAAAGTCACCTGCATACTCCTGACTTGCACCAGGTATTTCTGTAGGGGCTCCATAACCGGCGAGTACCAGAACCATGTGGCCCCGAGGTATTGATTGCACAGTTGTATTGTTTTCCTAGGACAGCACCAGTGACCCCTCCTCAATGCTTGTTTGAGCGACTCAAACGCCACATGGGTGGCTCGTCCCAGGGATTGAAGCATCACGGCGGTGGAATCTGCAAATCCCACCTGAGTTGCCTGAGCCCCCGTTTCAAAATGTGTGAGCCTCTTCTTCAAGTACAGGCACTCTGTTCCCCAGGACAGGTCTCGCAGAAAACAGCTCGGCGGGAACACAAAGTCGGCTCCTGCCCTGAGAACGGACTCGTGGGACATTACCTTCGTCTTGGAAGGGTTTAGCGCAAGACCCAAGGATGCCAAAAACTCAATGAGCTGACTCACGAGCCTAGATGCTTGACTCCAGTCCTTAAAGGTGGCTAAAATATCATCCACAAATAAAAGAAAGAAGGACGAGTGTTGACATTCTTCTCCATCCGAGCTCCATTTCTCCTCCAAATACTGCACTGCCCTCCCCAAGACATAACTAAAAACCACTGCGCTGTGAGAGCCCCCTTGTTGCAATCCACAAACTTGGTCAACCTTCCATTCTCTAGAAAGCCACTGAAATTCCAAGGAAGGATGGAGGATGAGTTGCAGGAGTTGCCACGACTCATGCAGGCGATCTCTGGGCGACTGTTCCAGCAGGAAGCGCGCCACTGCGGATTGACGAAGATTGTCAAAGGCTGCAGAGATATCGCAGGACAAGTAGATATTGTATTGGCGAGTCTTGGATTCCTTCGTCACTCTCGCCTGGGCTGAAGACAAAGCGTCGCACACTTGGCTCCCCTTGACTCCACCTTTCTGGAGTCGAGGAGTACTCCAACCAGGCTGCAAGCGAGCCACTAATAACCACGAATACAGTTTGTGAAGAGCTTCGATGAGGTTTATAGGACGGTAGTCCTTTGGGCTGAGAATCTCTTTGGCCTTGGGAAGTAGAGCCACATGAGCCCGATAGAAGTCCTGTGGCAACGCGGGCGATTTCAAGAGCTGGTTGAGGACACAGAGGAGAAGATCTTTGCCTGAGTCTATCCCCCAGAGTCCTAAAAGGTATTCATTAGACATCCCCGACGGCCCCGTGACCTTGGAGCGCTTGAGGCGGTCAACTCCCTTCTGCACCTCCGCAACCGAAAACTCTTGGCAGTGTGACTGCTGCGCTTGCTCTCGAAAGGTCTGCAGGCAGGCCTCCAAGTCTGCATCATCCGCAGGTTCACGTTTAGAGAAAAGGGCCTCATAGTGTTCCTGAACCCGCTGACCAGCTTGTGTGGCACCACCAGAATTGGAGAGGAAGGAATGAATACTACCTTGTACTGGAAGATTTCTCTGTCGAAGATACCGAATAGCCCCCGTGTCGCCCTGTCTACTCCGTTCATAGAGCTGTTGCATCCACATGGTTCGTTCGATATGACGTAATGACAATATGCGTCTTGTCAGGGTTGCTCGATCTTCCATGCTAACAGTGATCCTGCGTCGGTGGCAGAGGTCCTTCAGGGTATCGCTATCACGGTATTTGAGCGAAGGCGCAGGTCTAGAGACTTGTGTTGAATGCTGCTTGAGAACCTCCCACTGACCAGTGATATCCAGACCTTGTACTTTGTCAAGAACTTGCGGGGTAGTAGTCTCCACGAGGCTAGGATCAACTGACCATCGTCTGCACTTGTTGCGCGTGCGTCGCACCCTTGCAGGCTTCACTACACACGCCCTGGGATCGTGGAAGGATACCTCACATGTAACGCAGCAATGATCGCTACCGAGTTCAATCCGGGAATGTTGCAAAGCCTTGGTGTCTATTGCTGCTGCTTCAGGGAGGACAATCTGTTGAAATGCCTTGTTGAAGGCCGTGTAGTCAAGCTCTGACTGGGATGCGTGACCAAAGCGGGTGGCCATGTCCGTTCTGACGATCTTGCCGCCCCTGGTGCTGAAGCAAGCATCAAGCATGACCCCCCTTTCAGTCCCCGGCTCACAATTAAAATCTCCCATAAAAATGATAGGTGTGTCTTGGTGGTCCACTAAACACTGTACCAACTGTCTGAGGGACTCCTCGAACTCTTCAATGGGTCTCGCTTGATGGGGGAGGTGACACGAAACTATACATATGCGATGCTGGGTGCCTGACAGGACGACCTCTGCTGCAATGAATCTTTCACCCCTCCACGCATTGCTGATAAGTTCAACATTGTCTTTGTGAAGGAGGATCACTTGTCCCAAATGAGCAGAGGTTGCTGTCGTTCCCACCACATAAAAACTGCGAAGTTCCCCTGGCTCTTGAAGTGAATATTCAAAGACCCCTTCCTCGAACTCCTTAAGAGTGGAAAGACTCTGAAGTTGGCCCACTTCTTGGAGGCAAAAAATATCCATGCATTCGCCGGTCTCATTATACCAGTTATTAAAGTGCGCAAGCCCTTTACCCTGTAGGTTCCAGCAAGCGAAACAAACAATACCCTGGCTGTACCCAGAATACTTAGCAGCTGTCACTTCAGGCTGGGGAGTCGGTCAGGCTGACTGAATTGCAGCCTCCACCGCCTCCGGCTGGGTGGAGGTGCACGATGCCAGGCCAGTCACATTGAAGAAGAACGTGGATCTTTCTCCATAGTCATCTGTAGTGGCACGGCTGCAAATCTTGTCGGTGGGCTGGCAGTGTAGGCTGGCGAGGTTCGCTGCCACAACCCTGCAGGATCCTATCCACATGATTTGACGGGTCCAGTCTATGTCTTCAATCGCCACCGGACCTCCCTTTATCTTCTCAAGCATCTGCCTTATCGTGCGTGTTGCCCTGTTTCGCTTTCTCTGTTCAGCAGATTTCTCAGCAGACATCCAGGCTTCATCAGTGTTGGTGGAGAGCATGTGCCCAAAGTTGGCCTTCAACTGGAAGAACCGTTCACGTGCTTGATCTACGGGGAGCGGCCGGAGGCACACCATGCCTGTTCTGGCTCTCTGCCCAAAAACCGTCGTTCTCTGAACTGAGCTTCTAGACACAGGGTCCCATAATGAAATCGCCTTGGCAATCTCTAGCTCGATCAATTTTCGCGGCGTGTCTTTCGCAAAGCCGCCAAGGATCACGTTGTTGTAATTGGTACCCTGTGCCTCCGCAGAGCCGGGTCCCGAGCCTGTATCGCTGAAGGCATTTGGCTGCGGCTGTGGTTGCTGGCGCTGTAGCGGAGGTGGCTGAGCTGGACTGGAGGCATTCGTAGTTGGCCTAGCTGGATGTGGGGCATTCGCAGCAGGCTTGTAATTACTCCATGCGTCTGAGCCCGTCGCCGAGGAACTCGCAAAGGTTGCCCTTGCCCAAGGATCTGGAGGAGGCACTGCTTGAAAGTTTTCACCTCTCTGCTTGGAAATCTGTTCTATCCTTCCAGCAAGATCATCCAGTCTTTTGTTCACTTCGGTCATCTCAGCTTGTCGAGTTGAGCTCTCTTGCTGCAGCCTGCCCTACCCTAAACCCTAAACCCCAAACCCTATAAACCCTAAACCCTAAACCCCAAACCCCAAACCACAGCATGGCATCGGGCCTTTGGGATGATGCGCCGCGTTTTCTGCACCTTTCCAAAGAATTTCGCCCCGATAGATTGGCATCTCTAGGTTCTGGGCCCAAATGCCACTTGGGGGTTTCCGAAATTAGGGGGTACTTTATGGGGGTCCTTATTAGAAGGGAATCCTACTATTTGGGGAGGGCGGGGGGGGGAGGGGCGGGCTACTTTATTTAGACGTCCCCTACTGCCGTAAATGCTCAAATTGAAGTGGACAATCGCATCTGCCAGCCTCGGCCGCGCTTCGATCCAGGAAGGCCTGGCAGTAAGCGGCGCTGTGCATTCTTTCCATCAAGACATGCCCAGCTCTGCAGCTCTGACAGCAGGAACACATGCCAACACTCCCAAACCCTTACCATGTGTTTAGAGTTTCCTACCAAATTCTAAAGAACCCCCTCAAAAACACAAATAAATATACTCTTCCTTGCAACGGCAATTAATATTCAAATCTTTTGTTTTTTGGTGGGTTCTTAAGCAAATAGTAACTCAGCCGCCCAAGCTGCCTGCCATGCGAATAAGCAAGGGCCAGCCCCAGGGCCCACGGCATCCACATCCCCCCAGTCCTTCGGTTTCTGCACAGAACCGTGGGCTGCAGGGAGAAGGGAACAAACGAGAGGCATATGCTGTGTATAGAGAAGAAATGCCCATTTCCGATGCCGTAATGGCTCTGTGTATATATATATATATATATGTATATGTATATTTTTTATTTTCATTTTTTATCTATTTGTCTTTTAAGTATTATTATTTGTCTTTATATACATACATACATAAATAAATAAAAATAAATAAATAAATATATAAATAAATAAATAAATAAATATATATATATGTGTAGTGAGAAAAATGTCGGGCAATTGTCAGCAGCACAGCGCTCATGTCATGCACACTTTCGCATCAGATAGCACCCAAGCACGGCCGGCTCCTTGCGACAAGCCTGCCTCTCCCATTGCACGCGACGCTGCTCCTGACAGAGGCTCAAGCAGCTTCAAGTACCCTTGCTCCATGTTTACTTGCAGGTTCATGGTACTTAGTAACCAATTATAACTGTACTTATAACCCACTCAGAAGCCCCCAAAGTGCCCTAGTATTGTAAAAAGTACAGTTATAAGTACAGTTATAAGGACAGTTATAACTGGTTAATAAGTACCATGAATGCATTGGCATGTCCCCCCTTATGCTAACAGTCCTTAAATGGGGACTTTTATCGGGGGTACTATGGTCCCTATAAAGGCCTGTTAGTATAAGGCGTTACAGTATTTAGGGTCTTGGGTTGATCCGAGACCCACAGGAACTTGTGGCCATTTCGACCAATCTGACAAGGTGAGCTCCTCGCAGGACCAACTGTCACCGTGCCAGCTGATAAGCTGCTTCACGACAAATAGCCTTTGGGATCGTACAGCAGAACCGAACCCCCTTGTCAGAAAAAACTGCCGAAACAGTTTCCTGTCGATAGACTACTTTATGCTCTGGCTTGAATAACCTTAGCTGAATCCAGTGGAAGGCCCCGGCGAAAGCTTCGAACTATCCGTAAGTTCGCACAAAACCCCAACAATAAACTCCCTCGCTTCGTAAATTTGCAGAAAGAAGTGGGCGGGTACATACCTAAGGGACCCCCCTCGGAGTACATGTTGAAAGCCATCTCTTTCAGAACCACATGAACAATAATGTATACATCGCGTCTGCGTACTTCGTACAGGTGCATGTGGGCAGGCGCTTAAATTAGGTTCCCCTTTTGGGGTCCTTAATTTATGGGTGCCGTACTATGAAAGGGACCAAAAACCGACCCGAGATCTGAGAACTACCCACATGTCGCAAACCCTAAACCCTATAAACCCTATAACTCCAAGAAACCCTTTTAACCCTACAAGCCCTACAAAACCCTATAAACCCTGTAAACCCTATAAACCCTATAAGCCCTATAAGCCCTCTAAACCCTATAAGCCCTATAAACCCTACAAACCCTATAAACCCAGCCTATAAACCCTATAAACCCTATAAACCCTATGAACCCTATAAGCCCTATAAGCCCTATAAACCCTACAAACCCTACAAACCCTATAAACCCCATAAGCCCTATAAACCCGAACCACATGTCCCATGTGCCCGGGTGCGGTTGAAAGTGCTCCCGTGCAACTGGAGGCCTGGCCCTGCACGGTGCTGTGGACTCTGGAGAGTCGATGCCTGGGTTGCGGGTCTTAGGGCTCTTAGGGTTTTTAGGGTTTAGGGGTTTTAGGGTTTTTAGGGTTTAGGGGTTTTAGGGGTTTTAGGGGTTTTAGGGCTTTAGGGGTTTTAGGGGTTTTAGGGTTTTTAGGGTTTTTAGGGTTTTTAGGGCTTTATGGCTTTTTGGGTTTCGGGTTCTAGGCTTCTAGGCTTTAGGGCTTATAGGGTCTTAGGATTTTGTAGGGTTCTAAGGTTCTAGGGTTCTAAGGTTCTAGGTGAGGGCTTCGGGTTTTGGCTGCTTGCTGCTCAGCCAGGTCCACCTTCGGGGTGCCGGATGAACTCGGGGAGGCATGCTAGCAGGCCTCGTAGGGTTTTTTTTGAGCTTGTTTTTGGTTTTTTAGGGTTTCTCTTCGGGTGTGTTAGGGGCTTTTTTACGGTTTAGGGGATTTGGGGTTTCGGGTCTTTGGGTTTATTTGGTCTTTTTTTGCGTTTCGGGGTTTTGGGGGTTTTGGGCTTTAGCGTTTTGGGGTTGTAGGGTTTTGGGGTTTTGGGGCTTTGGGGTTTAGGGTTTAGGGGTTTTGGGGTTTTAGGGTTTTGGGGTTTTGGGGTTTTAGGTTTTTGGGGTTTTGGGGTTCTGGGGTTTTGAGGTTTTGGGGATGTGGGGTTTTGGGGGTTTTAGGGTTTTAGGGTTTGGGGTTTTAGGGTATTAGGGTTTTGGGTTTTTTGGCGTTTTGGGGTTTGGGGTTTTGGGGTTGTAGGGTTTTTGGGGTTTTGGGGTTTTAGGGTTCTGGGGTTTTGGTGATTTGGGGTTGGGGTAGGGTTCTAAGGTTCCAGCGTTTTAGGGGTCCCCCTTCTTAGAACCCCCCTAGCAAGGAATGGTGAGAGACTCTCTGCCTTCAAAGACTGCTGGCAGACCGTACCTGGGATACGGGAACCATACCGAAAACGAACCGAACCAGAGAACCAGAGCCGCGGTTTAGGGTTTAGGGTTTCAGAACCGTTAACAGCCCCGGAGCCCGAAACCCTACTGCGCACCATTTTGGCGTTTTGGAGCGCGAAACAATCCACCTCCCAGCAAGTGCTCCCCAGGAACCTTAAACCCTCCAGCCCGTAACCCCCCCCTCCAAACCCCAAACCCCAAACCCCAAACCCCAAGCAGTCCGCCCAGCTTGGTACAAGTAGGAGCTAGCTCATAAGACTGGAAGTCGACCACCCGAATCCCTAAACCCCAAGCCCCTAACGCACACCCATGAGGTTTAGGGTTTAGGGTTTAGGGTTTAGGGTTTAGGGTTTACGGACTCGAGCTTCTGACCGAAGGGTTTGCACCTCCTCCTCGCAGGAATCGATCTCGCCCTAGCACCGGAAACCAGTGGACAGCAAGAGTACTTGGAGGTTCATGGTACTCATTCACCAAGTATAACTGTGCTTAAAAGGGGTTTAGGGTTTAGGGTTGAGGGTTTAGGGGTACTTATTAACCAAATTTTATAAATTTACTCATAACGCACTTATAAGCCCCTAAGTGCCCTAACGTGGTTATAAGTACAGTTATAAGTACGGTCATCATTGGTTAATAAGTGCCATAAACCTCCAAGTAGTCATTTGCAGGTGGGCGTGCTCTAGAACAGCGCATCTCCGTTGTGCCAACAAAAGGCCCTTGATACTTGGGAAGTCCCCTCATATGAATATCTCTAATATCTGTACGTGCTGCCTGTGCCACGGCTGCCAATAATTCGCTGCATCACAAGCTCTCAGTAAGAAACCCGAATCCCTTTATTGCCCTAAACCCTAAACCCTAAACCCTCTACAGAGCTACGGCCTGCAGATGGCCAACTGGTCTTAAAAAGCGCTCCGGGCCTTCAGGCGCACAGCTCGCCTCTGAAGGGACCCCCGAAGATCCTTCGAGCGCAAGGGTTTAGGGTTTAGGGTTTAGGGTTTAGGGTACCTGAGCTCACATAATGTCCTGTGCTTTGTTGATCCCTGAACGATCCCTGCCTCGTCTTCTGCGAAGGATTGGGTGCCTGGTCCAGTAGACCGCAGCCTCATAAACTCTTCATGCTTCAGGCTGGGGGATGTTCCCCCCTCCTTGCTAGGGATTCTAATCAGGGGGGTACGATATTCCCGATTAAGGACTGTTAGTATAAGGGGAACATTCCAAAAGTCATGCTTCAGGCAGCAAACCGGGCAGCCAACACAGAATTATCCTGTGCAGACCTCCCCAGAAAACCACATGAATGGAGGGAGGAGCGCCAGAAGCTTCCCTTCATGTGCCCCAATACCCCTTTAGGGGTTTATGATCACAGGGTTTAGGGTTCAGGGTTTAGGGTTTCTAGGCTGATTCCTGCAAACCTGGACTCGCTCAGGCCACAACTCTCGATTTCGACTGGGAGGTGAGAACCTCTCTCGCGGCGCCGTTTCCGAGTACATACTTCAGCTGTCAAAGTTTAGGGTTTCGGGTTTAGGGCCATGAAGGGGGGACCTTCTGAAGTGTTACTCATCATAAATAACTTAGTACACACGGGCCATGTCGGGTGGTAGTAAATTTCGAAGTGCTCACCCAGAAATCAGGTAACTTAACACACGCAAAGCAACTGGGGTGTTAGGAAGGATGCGCCGATACTCCCTGTGATATCCTAAACCCTAAACCCTAAACCCTAAACCCAAACCCTAAACCTCCCTGGCCTGGAGCCTGTGGAGAAGGGGGAGTCTGCACCCGCAGGCGGTTTCGCTGGACTCGCATCCTGGTCAAGAGTGTGGCTCTTTTGTTGGTGCGCTATATTATTATTATTGTTATTATTATTATTGTCATTGCTTTTATTGCTATAATTCTGGTGCGCTATATTCTGTGTTATGCTTCCGCAATACTCTTCTGCATCGCTTTATGTTTGTTGCAGCATCTTACATGTGATGCTAGATTTTGCTGCGCTATGCTAGGTTACACTTTATGTTGTGGGACAATAGTTGTTTTGCATTTTGTTGCGCGCCCAGAAAAAGCATATGTGTACGTACGTAAGTATATACACGTACGCGCACGCACACTACACTACACACACACACACACCACACTCCATTTTACCCTCGCAGCCGACTATGGGAATCCATTCGCCATGATGCTGGTGTCCTCCTTTCTTTTGGGATCCACTGATTGAGGCGCCTGTGCATTCTGCACCTTGGTTGCTGGATGCCACGCAGGTCTCAAGGCGAAATCAGGCAAAACACGTTCACACCCGAATGGTTGGGCAGCTGGCCGCGTAGCTGTCCAGCGATTTTCTCAATGACAACCTCATGCTGCAAGCGTGCAGCCTGCACAACCTAAACCCTAAACCCTAACCCCTAACTTTCTTTCATCAGCAGTATAGGATGCCATCGCTCAGGGTCGTACACAGCATTTTGCCCTAGCAGACTGCGTCACTGCGTCGCTCGGCCAGGACAAAGTGAGGCTGTGAGAGTTTATTAGGCATTACGGCTCCCTGAACCCTAAACCCTAAACCCTAAACCTTAAACCCTAAACCCTAAACCCTAAACCCTTTTTTGCTTCAGGGCTCCTCTGTGGATTTAGTGGATTTACGCAAGTGTCACGACTCGGTCAAAGACTCCGGCCTGAACCTCCTCCAACACAAGAATCTAAGAAATCTTCCGAAAGGCACTTCGGTGTGCAAGATCTCGTTCAAGGCTCTGTAGAAGAGGAGCAGTTCATGTTCGCCAGCTTCTCGCAGGTGCACTTATGAGCCCGCATACGACTTTGAGGTCAACTCGAATGAAACCCTAAACCCTAAACCCTAAACCCCCTGAACCCCCCAAAACCCCCCAAAACCCAACTCGAAACCCAAGGCCAGAGCGTACGCAGCTGATCCTCGGCGAGCGAGGGCAGCAAAAAAGAACACAAAAACCACTCTGTGTCTGAAGAGGACCCTCGGATGGCCCTTATCGGGTTTAGGGACTCTTTGAAAAATCATCGGGGATATTTTTCAGAAGGTTTCTAAGGGCCATTCGATGAATCCTGGGTCCTTTTCAGAATGTGTTCCTCTCAAACCCAATAAGGGCAAAACAAAAACAAAAAAAAATGTGTATATATATATATATATATGCTACCCCCCCCCAGCGACCTACCCTTTTTAGGCCTTTTTAGGCCTTTTTAACAAAAAACAACAACGAAGGCCCAAAAGTCGCGTAGTTAATCACCGGGTAATGAAGGACAGTTACTGGGACACCCACCTCACAGACCCCGATGAGCCAGCATTGGATTAATCTACATTTTGAATCTGAAGCGGACAATGCTGTTTTTAGATGTTTAGATCTGTGTTGTTCTATGCAAATTGTGCGTTTAAAAGGGCAATTAATGTTTTGTTGAGCAACTAAATTATTTATACAATTGTGTTTGTACGGGGAAAAGTATTAATCAAATAGTGAAACATTTTTCTTGATTCTATGCGAATTCAACTACAAGAGTAATTATTAAGCAAAGAGCCCAATTTGACTCAAGTGAATACTATTTAAAGGAGCATACCCAACCAAGATACGAAACAAACACCATTCTCAACCAACATATGGCAAAGTGTGCGTTTAAAGGGCAAATGATGCTTTGTTGAGCAACTACTGTATTTATACAATTGTGTTTGTACTAGGCAAAGTATGAATCAAATACTATCTGCAAAGTCCACTGAAATACCTTACGTTTACATATTCATGAAACAATGTTTATTTATGAAATATTCATTCTATGCGAATTTAACTACTCGAGAAATTCTTAAGCAAATAGCCCAATTTGACTCAAGTGAATACCATTTAAAGGACCATACTCAACCAAATACGAAATACACACTAACGGAAATGGAAGCGGTTCTACCTACATGACAATGAAACAAAGATTGCTGAAGTATTCAATAAAGACCACTTATATACTATGTGTGAAAAAGCACAATTTGCATAAGCAAGCATAAACATGCACAACAATGGAAATAGAAGAGGTTCTACATACATAACGATGAAACAAAGAAGTGTGAAGTATTCAATAAAGACCACTTATATACTATGTTTGAAAAACACAACTTGCACAATCAGGCTTAAACAAATGCACAAGAATCCTAGAAAAGTACTTAGTGAAGGCCATACACAAGCAAATTCACAAATACAAAAAAACATCCAAAAGCGCGAGCTTTTCACGAGAATCTCTGGTGAAGTTTGGATTATAGGGTTTTGGGGTATCCCTGGACGAGTAGGAGCCACTTTTTAAGCAAACAATTCTAAGCAATAACTGCTATTTCTCCAGACAAGTATTGCAAATGCTGCTTCTAGATAATTAATCGCTTTTACCAGGCAAATATAACCCATGCGAACTTAGCTAGCAGAGCACCAAGTAATGGCTGAAGAAGGTCTACTACACTTGAGAACAACCAAAAGATGCATTAAACACTAGTTGAAAAAGAAGCGAAGCGGTTCTACGTACATAATAACGAAACAAATAGTTCTGAAGCACTAGAAAGACCACTTGTATACTATTTCTGAAAAGCACAATTAGCATAAGCACACTTAAAAATGCGTAGTTCTTGCCTCGTGACCGTAAAGGCGAACCAAAAAGCCAAAATACCAAAACCACAAAAAAACCAAAAACACCAAAACCAAAAAAAACAAAAAAACCAAAACCAAAAAATCCAAAAAAAAACAAAAATACCAATTTTCCGGGACTCTTGGAGAAGCCTCATAGGGATTCCTGAGAGTTCCGGAAAATTGTTTTTGTTTTTTTTTTGGCTTTGTTTTTGTTTGGTTTTTTTGGTTTTGGTGTTTTTGGTTTTTCTACTGTCCCGTGTATGTGATTTTAGTTGTATTTTAGTCTATGCCCTAGGAAATACGCTATATTGCGCACCGAGTTTGCTTGCAGTGCAGCTGGGTGACTTGAGACAAGGCGAAAAAGGGTAGGTCACTGGGGGGGGGGGGTACCATATATATATATATATGTGTGTAATATTATATATATGTATAAATCCCAATGGCCTAGCTAGTGGCTGGAACTCCAGTTGTTAACGTTGTGCCTTTCAAAGCGCCTTCGTGCAGCACTCGGATCCCCAGCACTCAATTACTACTGTTTGCTTAAGAACCCCACTTTCCCCCCAAAAAAACATACAAGTTAAAAGATAACAATCCCTATATGGCCCTTATTCAAGGAAGAGTATTCTTGCTTTTTTGGTTTCTTTAAAGCAAGTAGTCGATGAGGCAGCTAAGCTGTGGTCGATGGTGACGGTGGCCTCGTCGTCTTCGTTGGGAAGCGAGGCCTTATGCAGATTTAGGGTTTACGGTTTAGGGTTTAGGGTTTGGGGCCACATGCGGGTAACACAAGCATGAGAAATACCTGAAGAACGCTGCATCCCTGGTTCTTGAAGTGCTGAAGGGGTTTAGGGTTTGGGGATGGAGCGCTACACGGCATTCTAGCAGGCTAGCGTCCTGGCAAAACATACCCGATTGTTTTCTGACACTTCTGTCGATTGTGAGACTGGCGGACTGCGACCATCTGGTTTCAGGCATGGTCGCAGTGCTGCATTGAGGCTTTTCCGAATGAAGGAGGAAGGCTTTCTTTTTCGACACGCTGTTGCAAGTATGCATACGACATTCCCAGGCTTGCAGCCGCTTACTGACGGGCACGAGTTTTGGAAACACCTCATCTGCCTACTTGCATGCAATGGAAAGCCGCCGACCAGTGAGACCCATTGCCTTCGCGCACTGGCAGTTTCCAGAACACTCTTGTTCGTAATCGAACAGAACCACCATATCTATCTACATACATACATACATAAGTTATTATGTGTATTTACCTATGCATTCATATATCATAACGAAAGGCATGGGAGGGCCACTGGCCGCATAGGTTCTGCATGTGTCCAGCACAGCTAAGATCCGAAGCGCTTCTGGATCTCATTATGCTGGACTCGCCATACGCTAACACAGGGGCCCTGACTTTTCTTAGGGTTTAGGGTTTAGGGTTTAGGGTTTAGGGTTGCAGAGGACAGGCCGCCTGCACCTAAGACACTCCGCTTGACATTCGTGTCGAGGCCCCTGCGTTACGTCTCACCTAGTAGCTGAGTACCCTGGGCCAAAAAAAGTTTACCTTTCAATTCTGGTAGGAATATACATACACCAAACGGTTCAAGGTTACCTACTCAGCTACCAAGATCATTATGTACCAAAAGGTTCAAGGTCACCGACTCAGCTACTAAGATCATTATGTTGGCTCTGTGCTGGCCCTTCGCTCGGGCGACCTGGGTGCTGGTTTGGGCTGCTCCGGCGCCTCCCCGGGATCCAGGGCGTCGGGGTCCTCGAAGGGCTCCTCTATGGTTTCCATGGGCGGCGCAGCCTCCGGCGAGCAAGATTGCTAGGGTTGGGCTACTTAGGTTTTTTAGGGACTCTATAAGGTAAATGCAGGGATGATATAGGGGAAGAAGGTTAAGGGTCCCTTCTAGGGGTCCCTCCTTACGCCCCTTAAGTTGAGGATCTAGAGCCCCTGCTGCACGAGACCGGCACAAGACCGAAATCCAAACATTACTTAGGGGGGTTTAGTAGGGACCCCTAAACCCTAAACCCTAAACCCTAAACCCTAAACCCTAAACCCTAAACCCTAAACCCTAAACCCTAAACCCTAAACCCTAAACCCTAAAAGGGAACCTGCATCTCATTCCCCTATATAGCCCCTCTGTCAACCTTATATTAGTCCCTATAATACCTCGAAGCCCGAAGCGGCCTGCGTCTCGGTGGAGCTGCGCCGGGGCTTCGGCTGTTCCCAGGGCGCCGGGCGAAGAGGCTTCTTCGGCTCCGGGGGAAGAAGACCTCATGCTCGCGAAACGGTTACCTAAGTGAACTTGGAACCCTAGTAGTAAAAATTCATACTCTTAGCTGTTTCTAAGGAAGCATAACGCCCAACAATTAAAGCTATTCCCAAGTATTCCCAAGGTTAGGGTTTTTGGGTTGGAACTGGAATGGTATACTGAGTATTGTTGAAGAGTTGACGACTTTGCTTTCGACCCTCGGCACCCGGGCCCCACTCTGAGTTCAGCGGCCTGGAAAAGTGGTGCGCCGCTTCTCATCCCACTCGATGATTACCAGCTGTCTCTGCGCTGACTCCACGAGGGCCTGTTCCTGCCGAACCTTTCAGGGTATGCTGCTAAGTAGTTCTCTGAATTGGGGGGGGGGGGGGGGGGGTCCCTTTTTGGGGTCCTATATATACCACGGCACCTGTATACAATAAGGGCCCCCGACAAGGGACCCTAATTTGGAGAACTGCCCTCCTGGTGACGGCAAGGACACACAGACCGTTTTGTAGCGAAGTTTTGGCTTGAAAAACGATTCAAATCTATTGCGTGGTTCTACTCGGAGGTTCATGGGGCAGCCGTTGCTACATATATATATATATATCTATATATATATATGTATGTATGTATGTGTGCCTGTGTAGGGTTCGTATGGCAACCCCCAACAACTGCATGAGCCCGGTTTTCCCAAGCACAATGCACTGCAGGGCTTCGGGCTTATGAGGGTTTGGGGCACGCCCCCAAAAACCCCTGTTGCAACTGGGCTTGAGGACCAGCCACCCCAAAAACCCTAAACCCTACACCCTAAACCCTAAACCCTAAACGCTAAACCCTAGAAGCCTCACTGTGGGACCGCTCGATGAGCTCCTCCGCACAATGCTGGCCTAGAAAGTTCAAGCGCCTTGGCTCCGTGGTTTACAGCTGGCAGCGCCCAGTTAGGGTTTAGGGTTTAGGGTTTAGGGTTTAGGGTTTAGCCTTTAGGGTTAAAAAGGGACCTCAAGTCAGAGCTCCATACATCGGAGAATTTTTGTTCATGCTCCAGTTCTTTGCAAGTTGGGTTCTACAGGGACCGGTTGTGCGCTGGATCCCGATATCTTGACACTGAGCTTGCTTGCCAAGCCACTCCTGAATGATGTCTGCCTGGCGATTCGCAGATCCACAGCATGAGTGCTCACGTCAAAGGGTGAGGGGGGCTCTCAACGCGTCGGGACGCAACCCTGAACCCCCAAAAACCTCACAAATCCTAGGGTTCCTATAAACCCCATAAACCCTATACACCCTGTAAACGATTAAAAACCCTGTAAACCCTATAAACCCTACAAACCTTATAAACCCTGTAAACCCTATAAGCCTTACAAACCCGATAAACTCTAACCCTGATGTGGACTGTGGACATAGGGCTAAGTTTGTAGGGGCACTCCCCACGCCTTCTCATTCAGAACCAGCAGCCGCCGGTTGAAGACCAAGGCGCGGCCTGACCTGAATATACTTTTGTCTGATAACTTAGTATTCTTGTTGTTATAATAATAATCAAAAATAAACGTATTCAATTGTATATTTGTATATGTAGATTACCAAAATACTATATTATTCTGTATGTAGGACCTTTATGCGTTATTTGACGGTCCTGCTTCGCCTTCCAAAACTTTAAGGATTTTAAGGAATTTAGGGGTTTTCCAAAATTTTAAACGGACCACAAAATCCTTAAAATTTTGAAAGCCCGGACCTTTCAAAATTTTAAGGATTTTAAGGAATTTAAGGCCTTTTAAATTTCTTAAAATCCTTAAAATCCTTAAAATTTTGAAAGAAAATTAAATTATTTTCCGGAAAGAGGCAGGCCCATTTAAAATTTTTAAAAATCCTTAAAATCCTTAAAGTTTTGAAAGCCCGGACCTTTCAAAATTTTAAGGATTTTAAGGAATTTAAGGCCTTTTAAATTCTTAAAATCTTTAAAATTTTGAAAGAGAATTAAATTATTTTCCGGAAAGAGGCAGGCCCATTTAAAATTTTAAAAATCCTTAAAATCCTTAAAATCCTTAAAATTTTGAAAGCCCGGGCCTTTCAAAATTTTAAGGATTTTAAGGAATTTAAGGCCTTTTAAATTTCTTAAAATCCTTAAAATCCTTGAAATTTTGAAAGAAAACTAAATTATTTTCCGGAAAGAGGCAGGCCCATTTAAAATTTTAAAAATCCTTAAAATCCTTAAAATCCTTTAAATTTTGAAAGCCCGGGCCTTTCAAAATTTTAAGGATTTTAAGGAATTTAAGGCCTGTTAAATTTCTTAAAATCCTTAAAATCCTTAAAATTTTGAAAGAAAATTAAATTATTTTCCGGAAAGAGGCAGGCCCATTTAAAATTTTAAAAATCCTTAAAATCCTTAAAATCCTTAAAATTTTGAAAGGTTGGGGCTTTCAAAATTTTAAGGATTTTAAGGAATTTAACGCCTTTTAAATTTCTTAAAATCCTTAAAATCCTTAAAATTTTGAAAGAAAATTAAATCATTGTCCGGAAAGAGGCAGGCCCATTTTTAAAAATCCTTAAAATCCTTAAAATCCTTAAAATTTTGAAAGGTTGGGGCTTTCAAAATTTTAAGGGTTTTAAGGAATGTAACGCCTTTTAAATTTCTTAAAATCCTTAAAATCCTTAAAATATTGAAAGAAAATTAAATTATTTTCCGGAAAGAGGCAGGCCCATTTAAAATTTTAAAAATCCTTAAAACCCTTAAAATCCTTAAAATTTTGAAAGCCCGGGCCTTTCAAAATTTTAAGGATTTCAAGGAATTTAAGGCCTTTTAAATTTCTTAAAATTTTCTTAAAATCCTTAAAATCCTTAAAATTTTGAAAGAAAATTAAATTATTTTCCGGAAAGAGGCAGGGCCCATTTAAAATTTTAAAAATCCTTAAAATCCTTAAAAGCCTTAAAATTTTGAAAGCCCGGGCCTTTCAAAATTTTAAGGATTTTAAGGAATTTAAGGCCTTTTAAATTTCTTAAAATCCTTAAAATCCTTAAAATTTTGAAAGAAAATTAAATCATTTTCCGGAAAGAGGCAGGCCCATTTAAAATTTTAAAAATCCTTAAAATCCTTAAAATCCTTAAAATTTTGAAAGCCCGGGCCTTTCAAAATTTTAAGGATTTTAAGGAATTTAAAACGCCTTTGAAATTTCTTAAAAACCTTAAAATCCTTAAAATTTTGAAAGAAAATTATATTATTTGCCGGAAAGAGGCAGGCCCATTTAAAATTTTAAAAATCCTTAAAATCCTTAAAATCCTGAAAATAAGGATTTTAAGGAATTTAAGGCCTTTTAAATTTCTTAAAATCCTTAAAATCCTTGAAATCCTTAAAATTTTGAAAGAAAATTAAATCATTCTCCGGAAAGAGGCAGGCCCATTTAAAATTTTAAAAATCCTTAAAATCCTTAAAATCCTTAAATTTTGAAAGGTTGGGGCTTTCAAAATTTTAAGGATTTTAAGGAATTTAAGGCCTTTTAAATTTCCCTTTTAAATTTCTTAAAATCCTTAAAATCCTTAAAATCCTTAAAATTTGGAAAGAAAATTAAATTATTTTCCGGAAAGAGGCAGGCCCATTTAAAATTTTAAAAATCCTTAAAATCCTTAAAATCCTTAAAATCCTTAAAATTTTGAAAGGTTGGGGCTTTCAAAATTTTAAGGATTTTAAGGATTTTAAGGATTTTTAAAATTTTAAATGGGCCTGACTCTTTCCGGAATATATTTTAATTTTGTTTCAAAATTTTAAGGATTTTAAAGGATTTTAAGAAAGTTAAAAGGCGCTAAATTCCTTAAAATCCTTAAAATTTTGAAAGCCCCAACCTTTCAAAATTTTAAGGATTTTAAGGATTTTAAGGATTTTTAAAATTTTAAATGGGCCTGCCTCTTTCCGGAAAATGATTTAATTTTCTTTCAAAATTTTAAGGATTTTAAGGATTTTAAGGATTTTAAGAAATTTAAAAGGCCTTAAAGTCCTTAAAATCCTTAAAATTTTGAAAGCCCCAACCTTTCAAAATTTTAAGGATTTTAAGGATTTTAAGGATTTTTAAAATTTTAAATGGGCCTGCCTCTTTCCGGAAAATATTTTAATTTTCTTTCAAAATTTTTCAGGATTTTAAGGATTTTAAGGATTTTAAGAAATTTAAAAGGCCTTAAATTCCTTAAAATCCTTAAAATTTTGAAAGCCCCAACCTTTCAAAATTTTAAGGATTTTAAGGGTTTTAAGGATTTTTAAAATTTTAAATGGGCCTGCCTCTTTCCGGAAAATAATATAATTTTCTTGCAAAATTTTAAGGATTTTGAGGATTTTAAGGATTTTAAGAAATTTAGAAGGCCTTAAATTCCTTAAAATCCTTAAAATTTTGAAAGCCCCAACCTTTCAAAATTTTAAGGATTTTAAGGATTTTAAGGGTTTTTAAAATTTTAAATGGGCCTGCCTCTTTCCGGAAAATAATTTAATTTTCTTTCAAAATTTTAAGGATTTTAAGGATTTTAAGGATTTTAAGAAATTTAAAAGGCGTTAAATTCCTCAAAATCCTTAAAATTTTGAAAGGCCCGGGCTTTCAAAATTTTAAGGATTTTAAGGATTTTAAGGATTTTTAAAATTTTAAATGGGCCTGCCTCTTTCCGGAAAATGATTTAATTTTCTTTCAAAATTTTAAGGGTTTTAAGGATTTTAAGAAATTTAAAAGGCCTTAAATTCCTTAAAATCCTTAAAATTTTGAAAGGCCCGGGCTTTCAAAATTTTAAGGATTTTAAGGATTTTTAAAATTTTAAATGGGCCTGCCTCTTTCCGGAAAATTTTTTAATTTTCTTTCAAAATTTTAAGGATGTTAAGGATTTTAAGGATTTTAAGAAATTTAAAAGGCGTTAAATTCCTTAAAATCCTTAAAATTTTGAAAGGCCCGGGCTTTCAAAATTTTAAGGATTTTAAGGATTTTAAGGATTTTTAAAATTTTAAATGGGCCTGCCTCTTTCCGGAAAATAATTTAATTTTCTTTCAAAATTTTAAGGATTTTAAGGATTTTAAGGATTTTAAGAAATTTAAAAGGCGTTAATTTCCTTAAAATCCTTAAAATTTTGAAAGCCCCAACCTTTCAAAATTTTAAGGATTTTAAGGATTTTAAGGATTTTTAAAATTTTAAATGGGCCTGCCTCTTTCCGGAAAATGATTTAATTTTCTTTCAAAATTTTAAGGATTTTAAGGATTTTTAAAATTTTAAATGGGACTGCCTCTTTCCGGAAAATAATGTAATTTTCTTTCAAAATTTTGAGGATTTTAAGGATTTTAAGGATTTTAAGAAATTTAAAAGGCCTTAAATTCCTTAAAATCCTTAAAATTTTGAAAGGCCCGGGCTTTCAAAATTTTAAGGATTTTAAGGATTTTAAGGATTTTTAAAATTTTAAATGGGCCTGCCTCTTTCCGGAAAATAATCTAATTTTCTTTCAAAATTTTACGGATTTTAAGGATTTTAAGGATTTTAAGAAATTTAAAAAGGCCTTAAATTCTTTAAAATCCTTAAAATTTTGAAAGCCCCAACCTTTCAAAATTTTAAGGATTTTAAGGATTTTAAGGATTTTTAAAATTTTAAATGGGCCTGCCTCTTTCCGGAAAATAATTTAATTTTCTTTCAAAATTTTAAGGATTTTAAGGATTTTAAGAAATTTAAAAGGCGTTAAATTCCTTAAAATCCTTAAAATATTGAAAGGTCCTGGCTTTCAAAATTTTAAGGGTTTTCAGGATTTTAAGGATTTCAAAATTTTAAATGGGCCTGACTTTTCCGGAAAATAAATTTATTTTCCAATAGTTTTACTGAGTTTATTTTTTTATTTAAATGGGCCTGACCCTTTCTGGAAAATACTTGAATATTAGTTTAAAATTTGATAGATTTTAAGGAAACTAGGGGCATTTCAATATTTGGAAAGGCCATGAAGTTCCATGGGTACGTTATATTTTTGGATTTTTGTTTGTAATTTTTAGCAAATAAACCATTTAAGTTTTTTTTTTGCAATTTTCCTGAAATTCTGAAAGCCTAGGCCTTACAAGAAAAATAAAAAAAACAGCAACACAAATACTCATTTAAAATATTTAAATGCGCTTCTTAGTCCTTTTAAAAAAGAACATTTTGTTTTGTTAATTCATAAGGCTTGTAAAAAAAGCCGGGGGTCCGGGGACGAGCGTTAACAAAAGCATTCCCCTTGAATATTTCTCCCGCGAAACTTTTCTCCCGCGAATTTTGGCGGGAGAAATTCCCGCGAGCTCTCCCTTGAGTTTTTCTGGTTTTCCCGTGGTTTCCCTTTGATGTTTTTTTTGGTTTCCCTTCAGTTTCCCGTGAGAGTCAAATCTTCCTTTTACTGTTCCCTTGGACTTCCCTTTGAACTTCCCTTGGTTTTCCCTCGGATCCCCTTCGAAATTAAAACGCATCCCGCGAGAAATCTCGCAAGACTTCAAAAATAAGGGCTTCCTTTTCCCACGGGATTTCCCGCGAAGCAGGCCGTAGGCCCCGAGCTGTGGCTGTAGTCTGCAGGCCCCCGAGCTCTCTGACTGTAGAGTCTCCAGGCCCCCAAATGGGCCTGACCCTTTCCGGAAAATACTTGAATATTAGTTTAAATTTTGATAGATTTTAAGGAAACTAGCGGCATTTCAATATTTTGAAAGGCCATGAAGTTCCATGGGTACCTTATATTTTTGGATTTTTGTTTGTAATTTTTAGCAAATAAACCATTTAAGTTTTTTTTGCAATTTTCCTGAAATTCTGAAAGCCTAGGCCTTACAAGAAAAATAAAAAAACAGCAACACAAATACTCATTTAAAATATTTAAATGCGCTTCTTAGTCCTTTTAAAAAAGAACATTTTGTTCTGTTAATTCATAAGGCTTGTAAAAAAAGCCGGGGGTCCGGGGACGAGCGTTAACAAAAGCATTCCCCTTGAATATTTCTCCCGCGAAACTTTTCTCCCGCGAATTTTGGCGGGAGAAATTCCCGCGAGCTCTCCCTTGAGTTTTCCTGGTTTTCCCGTGGTTTCCCTTTGATTTTTTTTTGGTTTCCCTTCAGTTTCCCGTGAGAGTCAAAGCTTCCTTTTACTGTTCCCTTGGACTTCCCTTTGAACTTCCCTTGGTTTTCCCTCGGATCCCCTTCGAAATTAAAACGCATCCCGCGAGAAATCTCGCAAGACTTCAAAAATAAGGGCTTCCTTTTCCCACGGGATTTCCCGCGAAGCAGGCCGTAGGCCCCGAGCTGTGGCTGTAGTCTGCAGGCCCCCGAGCTCTCTGACTGTAGTCTCCAGGCCCCCGGGCTCTCTCGTTGTCACCAGGGTCCGGGCTGTCTGGCTGTAGTCTGCAGGCCCCCGAGCTCTCTGACTGTAGAGTCTCCAGGCCTTTGGGCTCGCTGTAGTCACCAGGGTCCCGGGCAGTCTCAGGCCCCCGAGCTCTCTGACTGTAGTCTCCAGGCCCCCGGTCTCTCTCGCTGTAGTCACCAGGCCCCCGGGCTGTCTGGCTGTAGTCTGCAGGCCCCCGAGCTCTCTGACTGTAGTCTCCAGCCCCCCGGGCTCTCGTGCTTGCTTGGGTTTATATTGTTTTTTACTTAATTAGATTGACTTAAGTAATTGAAATAATTTAAAGAATTTAAGTATCGAAATTTATTTAAATAATTAAATAACTTAAATATGACGGGCAGGTTTCGGATTTAAATTACTTAATGTTATTTAACTTCGGCCGGGAATTAAATAATGTGAATAATTTGTAAATAATATCAACAATTTACATAATGTAAATAATTGAAATAGTTTAAATAATTTAAATAATTTAAATCCGAAAAGGGGGGGACCACCCCCCCCCCTGCCCCCTAAGACTTAAATAATTCAAATAACTTAAATCCGAAACCTCCCCGTCTTATTTACACTTTTTGAATTATTTAATTCTGGGGAGGGGGGGGGGTGGTCCCCCCCCCGCCCGCCGGATTTAAATCATTTTTCATTATTTAAACTATCTAAATTCTTTAAATCGCCTGGGAATCAAATAATTTCAATTTGAATATGACGGGCAGGTTTCGGATTTAAAATATTTAAATTATCTAATTCGGCCGGGATTTAAATAATTTAAATAATTTAAACAATTATTTAAGGCTTCGAACGGATTTAAATTATTTACATAATTTCAATAATTTCAATAATTTAAATCCGAAAAGGGGGGGGGGGCCACCCGCCCTGCCCCCTAAGGATTAAACAATTTAAATAATTTAAATCCGAAACCTCCCCGTCTTATTTAAATTATTTAATTATGTAATTCTGGGGAGGGGGGGTGGTCCCCCCCCCTTTCGGATTTAAATTTTTAAAATTATTAGATTGTTTAAAATATTTGAATTATTTAAATTATGGCACGGCTCTACTGACACATATTCCGCGGAAAGATTGTCATGTTTTTGGTGAAATTTACGAACACTTACCCCCCGATAAGCAAGATCTTGGAACCACTCCGCGTACTCAGCCTTTAAGAGTTTAAGGGGGTTTCAAATTCAGGGATACTTATATTTGCTCCTGTAAACTTACGAACACTTACCCCCCGATAAGCAAGACTTGGAACCTGCAGACAACAACAAACAGGTCTGTCGCAAAACCGCGACCATTGATACACACCCCCTGTAACGGGGTATGTCGCGTATGTGGGCCGCGGCCCGGTTACAAGCAATTAATATTGGCACGCGGCCATTTGTTTGCAAGAAACAGGGGTCTGCATACCGCAGCAAAACATAAACACATGATGACGATGCGAACAACTGACTAGATGATGAAGATGATGAGGATGAACAAGATCAAGGAGCTGATGAAGATGATGAAGATGATGAAGATGATGATGCTGCTGGGAAAGCTTTATGCAATTGATGCAGTGAAGTTATGCCAGTACAATGAAAGGACTCATGCAGATGAAGAGTGTGATGACAATGATGATAGAGCTTTGCGCTTTATTTTGTCACCCCGTCTCCTTGCTTCCTGTCTCTTCTCTTCTTTCTAGTACCCTTCCAGAAAAATGGCATCCTTGTTCTCTCGCCTCTCTCACTTCCCTTTCCCTTCTCTCTTTCTGTTACTTTTTGACTGATGAACAACAAGAAAGAAACTTGCAGGATAAAACAGTGGCAGGGTAAGCAGACGTTGCGCGTGGACCTTGCCGTACTTCATCATATCCCTCTTCTCGGCCCATCTCTTCTGCTCCTTTCCTTACTCTTCTCCTTTTCATAATTATTCCTCTTTAGTTGTTCTTATCTGGAAAAGAAAGAGGGAAGGGAGAGATAAGGGAGGGAGGATAGATAAAGAAGAGTGCCATCTTCTCTGCGCCTTGTTTTGTCTCTCCCTCTTCTCTATTCATCTCTCTTCTATTCTTTTCTTTGCTGTTCTATTGAAATTGGATTCCCTGTATCTCTCCTCTGTCCTTCTCTCTCGCTCCTCTTCTCCTGTTCCCCTCTAAACGATTGCTCTTTACAGATAGGTGCCCTCCCTCCTCTTCAGGAAATCTCTTTTCGCTTATTTTGCTTTTTGAAGCGAATAAAACAACGGATAAGAGAGGAAAGGGAATGACTAAGTAAAGACAGGAGCTCTTCAATAGGTGCCCTCCCTCCTCTTCAGGAAATCTCTTTTCCCTTATTTTGCTTTTTGAAGCGAAGAAAACAACAGATAAGAAGAGAGGAAAGGGAATGACTAAGTAAAGAGAGGAGCTCTTCAATTTCCCTCCCTATATCTGATGTTACTTTTCCTTCTTGGGCGGTGCCCTTCTTTCTCCCTTGAAGATGCAGAAAACGATCAGGAAGGGCACCCGTTCCATCGCCCATATATAGACAGAGATAAATCATGAGCATCAGCTGGGTTTGCTGCCGATCCAAAATGGGCGTCCCTTTTAATCGCTTTCTGTGTCTTGAAACGAGCAAAAGGGGCACCCTTACTAAGTGTTTTCTTGTGGTGTCCCTTTTCTTCGCTTGAAGATGCAGAAAACGATCCAAAAAGGACACCCGTTCCATCGCCCATATATGGGGAGAGAGATAAATCATGAGCATCAGCTGGGTTTGCTGCCAATCCAAAATGGGCGCCCCTTTTAATCGCTTGCTGTGTCTTCAAACGAGCAAAAGGGACACCCTAAGTGTTTTCTTGTGGTGTCCCTTTTCTTCGCTTGAAGATGCAGAAAACGATCTAAAAGGACACCTGTTCCATCGCCCATATAGAGGGAGAGAGAGAGGGAGAGAGAGAGAGAGAGAGAGAGAGAGAGAGAGAGAGAGAGAGAGAGAGAAATCATGAGCATCAGCTGGGTTGGCTGCCAATCCAAAACGGGCGTCCCTTTTAATCGCTTTCTGTGTCTTCAAACGAGCAAAAGGGACACCCTAAGTGCTTTCTTGTGGGGTGTCCCTTTTCCTCGCTTGAAGATGCAGAAAACGATCAAAAAGGACACCCATTCCATCGCCCAGAGAGAGAGAGAGAGAGAGAGAGAGAGAAAGAATCATGAGCATCAGCTGGGTTGGCTGCCAATCCAAAATGGACGTCCCTTTTAATCGCTTTCTGTGTCTTCAAACGAGCAAAAGGGACACCCTAAGTGCTTTCTTGTGGGGTGTCCCTTTTCCTCGCTTGAAGATGCAGAAAACGATCAAAAAGGACACCCATTCCATCGCCCATATATAGAGAGAGAGAGAGAGAAAATCATGAGCATCAGCTGGGTTGGCTGCCAATCCAAAATGGACGTCCCTTTTAATCGCTTTCTGTGTCTTCAAACGAACAAAAGAAAACACTTAGGTTCCTCACTTGAAGATGCAGGAAACGGCCCAACAAGGACACCCGTTCCATCGCCCATATATGGAGAGAGAGAGAGAGGGAGAAAGGAAAAAATCATGAGCATCAGCTGGGTTTGCTTACATGTTCATTGTTATTCCTTTTGTTTTTTCTAACGGAAATGAACAAGAGAAGAGAAAATAAGAACCAGAGGAAAGATGAAAACGAGCACCATCTTCTCTTTGCCTGATTTTTGCATTTCGCCTGTCCTCATTTCTCTTCCATTCTTTTCATTGCTCTTCCATTTAGAGTTGCATTCCTGTTGATCTTTCCTCTCTCCTTTCTCTCTCCCTTCTCTTCTCTTGTTCTCCTTTAAATCTCAAAAACACACAAAAGGAAGCTTCTTTTCCTTGTTGAATGAAGAATGAAAAAAGAAGAAAAGAGATAGGGAAAGAAATTGAAGAGCTCCACTGCCTATTGGTTCATTCCATTTCCTCTCTTTCTATGTGTTGTTTTCCTTGTCGTTTCAGAAAGCAAGCAAAATAAGGGCAAGGGGGCTTCCTGAAGAGGAGAGAGGGCACCTATCTGCGAAGAGGTCTTGTCCTTTTTAAGAATAGAGGGAAAAGGGAACAAGGAAGGGAGAGATGATAGACAAAGAAGAGTGCCATCTTCTTTGCGCCTTGTTGTGTTCCTCCGTCTCCTTGTTTCTTGTCTCCTCTCTTCTGTTCAGTACCCTTCCAGAAAATTAAAATGGCCTCTTTGTTGTCTCTCCTCTCTCACTTCCCTTTCCCTTCTCTCCTTCTGTTTCCGTTTAACTGACAAAGCACAAGACAGGTATGATAAAGCAGTGGAAGGTAAAGCAGAGGGTGACTCCTTGCGCTTGGACCTTGCCGTACTTCATCATGTCCCTCTTCTCGGCCTATCTCTTCTGCTCTTTTCCTTACTCTTCTCCTTTTCATAAATTCTTCCTCTTTAGTTGTTCTTATTTCGAAAAGAAAGAGGGAAGGGAGAGATAAGGGAGGGAGGATAGATAAAGAAGAGTGCCATCTTCTCAGCGCCTCGTTTTGTCTCTCCCTCTTCTCTATTCATCTCTCTTCTATTCTTTTCTTTGCTATTCCATTGAAATTGGATTCCTGTTATCTCTCCCCTCTCCTTCTCTCTCGCTCCTCTTCTCCTGTTCCCCTCTAAATGACAAAAAACACAAGAAAGGAAGAACAAGAGGGGCATGTGTTGCAATAAAGCAGGAAGGGAATTGAAGAGCTCCTCTCGCTACTTTCTCATGCCCTTTCCTTTCTATCTACCACAATCTACCACACCAAAACACGACTCTCAGCTTCCAAATATACTTCATCATGGGGAGAAGGGACATACTTCATCACAGACTTGGCCCACAGGGAGAGGGGATATACTTCATCACGCTGCTGGGGGGCTGGATCACAAACATGGCCCACGGGGCGAGGGGACATACTTCAGCCACAAAGAGAGGGAACCTACTTCATCACGCTGGTGGGAGGCTGGATCACAAACCTGGCCTACGGGGAGAGGGGACATGCTTCATCACAAATTTGGCCCACGGGGAGAGGGGACATACTTCATCACAAATTTGGCCCGCGGGGAGAAGGGACATACTTCATCACAGACTTGGCTCACAGGAGGCGCCAAAATAATCTAAATAATCTAATTATTCAAATCCATTGGTTCCTCTGGAAACCCAACCATTTAAATAATTTAAAGAATTTAATTATTCAAATACCTGGATTTAAATATTTTAGTTCTGGGGCGTCCCATCAAAAGGGAATAGGGAGAGACAAGGGAGAGATGATATATATAGAGCTTTGCGCTTTATTTTGTCACTCCGTCTCCTTGCTTCCTGTCTCTTCTCTTCTTTCCAGTACCCTTCCAGAAAAATGGCATCCTTGTTCTCTCTCCTCTCTCACTTCCCTTTCCCTTCTCTCTTTCTGTTACTTTTTGACTGATGAACAACAAGAAAGGAACTTGCAGGATAAAACAGTGGCAGGGTAAGCAGAGGTTGCGCGTGGACCTTGCCGTACTTCATCATATCCCTCTTCTCGGCCTATCTCTTCTGCTCCTTTCCTTACTCTTCTCCTTTTCATAATTATTCCTCTTTAGTTGTTCTTATCTGGAAAAGAAAGAGGGAAGGGAGAGATAAGGGAGGGAGGATAGATAAAGAAGAGCGCCATCTTCTCTGCGCCTTGTTTTGTCTCTCCCTCTTCTCTATTCATCTCTCTTCTATTCTTTTCTTTGCTGTTCTATTGAAATTGGATTCCCTGTATCTCTCCTCTGTCCTTCTCTCTCGCTCCTCTTCTCCTGTTCCCCTCTAAACGATTGCTCTTTACAGATAGGTGCCCTCCCTCCTCTTCAGGAAATCTCTTTTCGCTTATTTTGCTTTTTGAAGCGAATAAAACAACGGATAAGAGAGGAAAGGGAATGACTAAGTAAAGACAGGAGCTCTTCAATAGGTGCCCTCCCTCCTCTTCAGGAAATCTCTTTTCCCGTATTTTGCTTTTTGAAGCGAAGAAAACAACAGATAAGAAGAGAGGAAAGGGAATGACTAAGTAAAGAGAGGAGCTCTTCAATTTCCCTCCCTATATCTGATGTTACGTTTCCTTCTTGGGCGGTGCCCTTCTTTCTCCCTTGAAGATGCAGAAAACGATCAGGAAGGACACCCGTTCCATCGCCCATATATAGACAGAGATAAATCATGAGCATCAGCTGGGTTTGCTGCCGATCCAAAATGGGCGTCCCTTTTAATCGCTTTCTGTGTCTTGAAACGAGCAAAAGGGGCACCCTTACTAAGTGTTTTCTTGTGGTGTCACTTTTCTTCGCTTGAAGATGCAGAAAACGATCCAAAAAGGACACCCGTTCCATCGCCCATGTATGGGGAGAGAGATAAATCATGAGCATCAGCTGGGTTTGCTGCCAATCCAAAATGGGCGCCCCTTTTAATCGCTTGCTGTGTCTTCAAACGAGCAAAAGGGACACCCTAAGTGTTTTCTTGTGGTGCCCTTTTCTTCGCTTGAAGATGCAGAACACGATCTTAAAGGACACCTGTTCCATCGCCCATATATAGAGAGAGAGAGAGAGAGAGAGAGAGAGAGAGAGAGAGAAATCATGAGCATCAGCTGGGTTGGCTGCCAATCCAAAACGGGCGTCCCTTTTAATCGCTTTCTGTGTCTTCAAACGAGCAAAAGGGACACCCTAAGTGCTTTCTTGTGGGGTGTCCCTTTTCCTCGCTTGAAGATGCAGAAAACGATCAAAAAGGACACCCATTCCATCGCCCATATATAGAGAGAGAGAGAGAGAGAGAGAAAAAAATCATGAGCATCAGCTGGGTTGGCTGCCAATCCAAAATGGACGTCCCTTTTAATCGCTTTCTGTGTCTTCAAACGAACAAAAGAAAACACTTAGGTTCCTCACTTGAAGATGCAGGAAACGGCCCAACAAGGACACCCGTTCCATCGCCCATATATGGAGAGAGAGAGAGAGGGAGAAAGGAAAAAATCATGAGCATCAGCTGGGTTTGCTTACATGTTCATTGTTATTCCTTTTGTTTTTTCTAACGGAAATGAACAAGAGAAGAGAAAAATAAGAACCAGAGGAAAGATGAAAACGAGCACCATCTTCTCTTTGCCTGATTTTTGCATTTCGCCGGTCCTCATTTCTCTTCCATTCTTTTCATTGCTCTTCCATTTAGAGTTGCATTCCTGTTGATCTCTCCTCTCTCCTTTCTCTCTCCCTTCTCTTCTCTTGTTCTCCTTTAAATCTCAGAAACACACAGTGAGGAAGACAAGCTTCGAGGCGCTGGAGCCGTGCCGTTTTCAGGCATCGGCTTGGTCAACGAGTTGCTATTTGTTGTCCGCAAAGTTAGTGTCTTAAGATTGTTCACCGATTGTTGTATGATGGTCACTGATTATCCGAGAAGTTTTCGCGGGTCTTTTGCAATGGGTGCTGTCGTTGCTTTTTTTTGTTGGCTCCTTCTCGGCGGGGCAGTGGCTTCTGCGGTCATGGGAGTGTCCGTGGCGGAGGTGGACTGTAGCGGGTTGTGCGGCTGCATGATTCCAATGCTTGCGGTAAAGGCATGTGTCTCAAGGTGATTTTCTGCGGGAGTGTTTTCTGCACGAGACGGTTCAGGGCACTGCAGGACTCGCGTCCACTTCAGTTTGTGAAGAAGAGTACGAAGTTCGACAGATTGTCGAACCGACGTCTGTACGCGTTGAATGATAATGTAGATGTCTTGAAAGAGTTAGGGCATCTTCATGAGAAGAAGCCTCTTTCAGTAGCAGTGATCTTTGCCGACGCACACCAAGCAACAATTGTGCACGACAGCTGGCGAGACTTGGCGTCGGCCGCAGCAGTTTCCCGAGTCAGGAAGACAAGCTCCGAGGCGCCGCAGCCGTGCCGTCTTCAGGCATCGGCTTGGTCGACCAGTTGCTATTGGTTGCCCGCAAAAATAGTGTCTTAAGATTGTTCACCGATTGTTGTATGATGGTCACTGATTACGCGAGACGTTTTCGCAGGTCTTTTGCAATGGGTGCCGTCGTTGCTTTTTTTTGGTCGGCTCCTTATCGGCGGGGCAGTGGCTTCTGCGGTCATGGGTGCGTCCGTGGCGGAGGTGGACTGTAGCGGATTGTGCGGTTGTATGATTCCAATGCTTGCGGTAAAGGCAGTGATTTTCTGCGGGGGTGTTTTCTGCACGAGACGGTTCAGGGCACTGCAGGACTCGCGTCCACTTCAGTTTGTGAAGAAGAGTACGAAGTTTTACAGGTTGTCGAACCGACGTCTGTACGCGTTGAATGATAATGTAGATGTCTTGAAAGAGTTAGGGCATCTTCATGAGAAGATGCCTCTTTCAGTAGCAGTGATCTTTGCCGATCCACACCAAGCAACAATTGGGCACGACAGCTGACAGGACACTTCAATGTGCGCACAACGGTGCGCAGCTCGACCCGAGAGACCGCTTGGATCATCCCCCACGCAAGAGCAGAAGTGATAGCTAGTATTCGTTGCCAACATCTGACTGCGTCTGTACGTTCACATCAAAAAAGAGTAAATTATAAATTGTAAACCCTAAACCCTAAGAGAACGAAATTGGTGAATTTGTGCTTCAGGTTTCTTGGATTTAGTTTGTTTATAGGTTTTTAAATACAAAACAAGAGAGAACGTCAAATAATACATAAAGGTCCATGCCACATATATATATAAGAACCTAGTTGTCCAGTAACCTCGGGGAATTAAAGGTTAACCTTTGGGAAAAAAGGGGAGAATACTACCCCCCAAAAGAAAAAGTTTCCCAACTCTACTGCTAGAAGAAAACCCTAAACCCTAAACCCTAAACCCTAAACCAAGATTGTATATATAAAAAAGAAGACTGTTTCCAAGTACCCCTGAGCATCAGGAAGAGCATGAGCAGCGTGGGCTTCGGGGGCTTCTCCAACCTGGGAGAGCCAGGCAATGAGCCCTTAAAAGGGGGTTCAAGGGTTTAGGGTTTAGGGTTTAGGGCTAAAGTTTCGGGGGTTTATGTTAGTAGTAGTAAGAGGGTATATGAGACCTAAAGGGGGTTTTGGGGGGTTCATAATTGCTAGTAGTAGTAAGAGGGTATGTGAGACCCAAAGGGGTTTAGGGGTTCATTCAACTTATAATTCCAGGGCATTCTAGTAGTAAGAGGGTATATGAGACCTAAAAGCGCTAAGAGGAGATCTGGTAGCACTCAGGGCATTTTGGGGGGAGGTTCACTTTGGGCCCCCTAAACCCTAAACCCTCAACCCTCAACCCTAAACCCTAAACCAGGAAGCTCGTTGAGGCCATCTCGCGCCAGGATCTCGGCGGCCTTCTTGGCTCCAAGGCCCTTCTTGATGTTGGTCTTGTACTTCCTTGGTAGGGTTTAGGGTTTAGGGTTTAGGGTTTAGGGTTTAGGGTTTAGGGTTTAGGGTTTAGGGTTTAGGGTTTAGGGTTTAGGGTTTAGAGTTTAGGGTTTAGGGTTTAGGGCTTAGGGTTTAGGGCTTCGGGTTTAGGGTTTAGGAACCATTTGAGTCATCATGGCACCATTTTTCAAGGTTTAGGGTTTCCTTGGTAGCTCAGTAACAATAAGGGGGTTCATGATAGCAGGGTGGGGTCTATGCTAGGGGTCCCTTATTTTCGTAAAACCCTATACTAACAACAAGGAAGCGCCCTGATGTTGGGGGGTTGGCTACTTTATATAAGGGAACCTTTGCGCCCTAAACCCTAAACCCTAAACCCTAAACCCTCAACCCTCAACCCTCAACCCTCAACCCTAATCTAAACCCTAAACTAAACCCTAAACCCTGAAACAGTAAAGAAGGGAAAGGGGTACCACCGCGTCACCAAGATTCTTCGCCAGTGCCTCGATGTCCAGCTCGGCGTCCTCCTTCTGCTTATCCTGGCGTGGCTTCGGCGGGGTGGGGGGTTTAGGGTTTAGGGTTTGGGATTTGGGGTTGCATGGGATATATAGGGCAACATGTAGGCGCTTTAAAAACGCCCCAAAAGCAGTTCAAGGACAACTTCGGACCCACCCCCTCGTCTCCTCCTTGTCGGAGGCCTTCGGCTTGGCCGACTGCGGCTTCTTCAAGTTTCTCTGGGACATGGCGAAGCTGCGATGGGAGGGAGATCTGCTCAGATGTCTTGCCAGGCACAAAGGATATATCCACGTTGCAGAGAAGCTTCATAGACTTCTGGTGACATTTGTGTAGCTCATATGCAGCTCATGCAAGTGATCTCATGTTTGGTGGCCTTTGCAACTTGAGCCCACCGAGTTCCAATTTGCGCCCGCGTTAGGGTTCAGGGCGAACAACTGACAAGTTTGACAAGACCCTGGTCACTAGTCTAGGGTTTAGGGATGGTTTAGGGTTTCTGGGTTTAGGGTTCTCCTTCCCCCCCACCCCCCACTTCCCCCCCCCCCCCCCCCCAACACAGCGTTTGCGAGCAAGCTCGGTCTCGAGCTCAGACGATGCAGCACCGGCCGTAAACCCATCGCCTTCACAGCCGGATGTTTCTGTGCAGCTGCCCGCACGGCAGCCCCGGCGTCGTAGGACACCCCGAAGAGTGCCACCTGCATTTTGTGCTTCTAGCGTTTGAGGGCTTCGCACACACACACACACACACGGACACATAGAGAGAGAGAGAGAGCAGAAACCCTAACCCCTTAACCTTATCAGCCCCAAGCTTTCTCGACCCAGACCCCAACCCCGAAACCGGTTTCTCCCCAAACCCCCCCCAAACCCCCCCAAACCCCCCCAAACCCTAAAGCCCTAAAAGCCCTATAAAAAGGGCTGTTTCTCTCCAAACCTCCCCAAACCCTAAAGCCCTATAAGCCCTATGAACCCTAAACCTCAAACCTTCACACCCCAAACCAAAACCTTAAACTTTGACCCTGTTCAACCTAAACCCTAAACCCTAAACCCTAAACCCTAGAACTTTGACCCTCAACCCTAAACCCTAAACCCTAAACCCTAAACCCCGGACCTGGCCATCGCTCCATTGCTGCCTTGGCCGTGAGCCCGAGCCCACGATGAAGTCGATGAGCTCCTCGGCTCCCCTTACCCCCCTTCCCCCCCAAAAGAAAGGTTTAGGGTTTAGGGTTTAGGGTTTAGGGTTTAGGGTTTAGGGTTTAGGGTTTAGGGTTTAGGGTTTAGGGTTTAGGGTTTAGGGTTTTAGGTTTAGGGTTTAGGGTTTAGGGTTTAGGGTTTAGGGTTTAGGGTTTAGGGTTTAGGGTTTAGGGTTTAGGGTTTAGGGTTTAGGGTTTAGGGCTTCGGGCTTAGGGCTTAGGGTTTCAAGTCCAAGCAGTCACTAGTCAAGAAACTCCAGAAGAATACCCACCCGCCCAAAGAATTCCACAACATTAAGAAAATATTTCACTTATGGCACGACCTTGCCCAGTAAAAAAATGACCTTGCCCAGTAAAAAAAAATGACCTTGCCCAGTAAAAAAATGACCTTGCCCAGAAAAATATGACCTTGCCCAGCAAAGAAATGACCTTGCCCAGTAAAAAAATGACCTTGCCCAGTAACTCATTAACATTTAAATTATATATGAAAGAGAGGTTTAGGGTTTAGGGTTTAGGGTCCAGGGTTTAGGCTACCAAAAAAAGAGGCTTTTTCGTTCAGGGGATTGAGGAGCTTAGCTGTTTATGCATACTGTCACTGCGGACCATCCGAGGGAGAAGCACAGCTTTAGTTGTTCAGTTTGTTTTTTTCATGGTTTATCGGGCTTGTGATTTTTTTAGGTTACTAGAGCCACTAGGGATTACACAGGGTTTAGTGTTTTAGTTTGTAAGGCATATGTCAGGCGTTCAGGGTTCACAGGGTTCGGGACTTTACCTGCCTAGGGTTTACTTGGAGGGGCTTAGGGTTTACAGAAGGGTTTAGGGTTTTAGTTCTGTGGGGCTTTGTAGGGTTTATTGTTTAGGGCGCTGGGGTTTCGGGTTTGGGGGTTCAGCCGTCGATGCGCCCGAAAATTAATCACAGTCTAAAACCTAAACACTGCAACTGCTCAACACTTCTTCCAGTACTGGTATGGTCAAGGATCAAACCCTAAACCCTAAACGCTAAACCCGAAACCCCTAAACCAAGCCTTAGATTTGGAGGTCTGGTGTTGAGTCTCTGTCCTCCGCGGCCCTACTTGAAGGTTCATGGGTAGGTATAAGTTTAGGGTTTAGGGTTTTGGCTCGCGCTCTCTGCTAGCAGTTAGGGTTTAGGGTTTAGGGTTAAGTAGTCTTAGAAGTGCCCTCAATAAGGTTCACTGACCCTACATATAACCCCGTTTTTCACTACCCATGAACCTAGTATCGGCCGGTTGCGGGGGATCTGGCTGCAGGCCTTGGGGTTAGGGTTTGGGGGTTTAAGGTTTGAGGCTGTTTTGAGGGCCCAGCCCCTCAATTACTTAGCCAAGAGACCAAGGTGTCTTGCGTCTCCCGGTCGCTCCAGACAACAGATTGGACGCCGCCGGAGGCCCCTGCGCGTCGGGCAAGTGGGATTTGGGACTAAATGGCATCGCAGCTGGATGGTGAGGAATCGCAAGAACGCCCCAAGAACCCTTGAAACCCCAAACCCGATAAGAGCCGCCCTCTTCGCGCGCACGAGCACGCGCGCGCGAGCGCGCCTGCTCCGCGCACGTCTGCGGAGACCACTGCGAAGCCGCTGCGCACGAGCTCCGCTTTCCAGGGCCCCAACCTCAGGGATGAAGGGACAGATGTCTAAGGGACCTTACGGATGTACAACCGGAAAATACGTGTAGCTTCCGTTGCTTTACCGCCCAAAATGCCCACGCGAAAACAATGTGTGCAGCAGTCGTGACCCTAAACCCCAAACCCTATATACCCTAAACCCTAAACCGGAAAAAACATATTCCTGAATATGATCCTCTTAAACCCAATAGCAGCAGAACATAAAATGTCCCTACCCAGTCCTGTGACAACCTAAAAACCCAGGCCACCCCATGCAGGCTTGTTTAGGGTTTAGGGTTTAGGGTTACCCAAGCACCGGCCGAGTTGCAGAAAGTCCCATGGCTCACCTGATAGGGTTTCAGGGCTAAGGGCGTAGGGTTTAGGGGTAGCAGGGGAGAGTTTAGGGTTAAGCTTCTATAGGGTTTAGGGCTAGCAAGGGGAGAGTTCCGGTTTAGGGTTTGACGTTATGTTCAAAACACTATGGTTGAAAACCACCACATAATATGTCACGACATCCACCCCCCACCCCCAACTTGTTTGCCTTCCTCTGGTAACCAACAAAAAACCGCAAGCCCCAAAGCCTCAAACCCTTTCTTGCAACTGGACTTGAGCACTAGCCGACAAATTGAGGATGACCCAAAACCCTAAACCCTGAACCCTGAACCCTGAACCCTAAACCCTAAACCCTAAACCCTTTTGCAACGAGCTTGGCTATGAACCCTAAACCCTAAACCCTAAACCCTAAACCCTAAACCTTAAACCCTAAACCTTTCTTTCATGGCCCACCCAGGCCTCGATTCAGCAACTCGCGCAAGGGCCATCGGAGCTCCTAAGGGGCAGCATTCTTTTCCTGCTGCTTGGTTTAGGGTTTAGGGTTTAGGGTTTAGGGTTCAGGGTTCAGGGTTCAGGGTTCAGGGTTTAGGGTTTAGGGTTTAGGGTTTAGGGTTTAGGGCTACTGTTTGCTTAAGAAGCCCAAACATGAAACTATTAATCCCCTTGTGGTTTTAAAAAGGGAAGAGTTTCTGTAATGCATATTTGTTGGGGGGGTTCTTAAGGAAAACAGTACGTAGCTTCTGTGGGCTGAGCTTCCGGTTTCCGGGGCTGAAGGTCTTACCGTGTTACTGGGACGGAGACCTCAAAACCCAAACGCCAGGGCTACTGGATGGAGGCCCTACCCCGAAATCTCATAAACGCAAAACCTCGGGATGCTCCCCCTTATACTAACGGTCATTCATAGGGATTTTCAAAAAAAGGGTGGTGCTATGATCCCTATGAAGGACTGTTAGTATAAAAAAATGTGGTACTATGATCCCTATTAAGGAGTGTTAGTATAAAGGGGAAAGCTCCCAACCCTAAACCCCTAAAACCCTGCAAGCCCCAAGACCTGCAACCGGCGGGCGCTTGAGGGCTGGGGCACGTGACTGAGGGGCCAGTGGTCGTTGCTAAGCATCTTCTGTCGTGTATCCTATGAGAGGGTTTAGGGTAAGGGTTTTTTGGCTTGCAGGGTTGAAGGCCTAGCCGCTCAGGCATATGGGTTTAGGGTTTAGGGTTTAGGGTTTAGGGTTTAGGGTTTAGGGTTTAGGGTTTAGGGTTTAGGGTTTAGGGTTTAGGGTATGGCGCCGGTAACAAAGGCGAAGCTGACAAAACTCATCACTCCATAGCCAAAAAACAAGAAAGCCGCCAGACCCCATCAACGCCTGGATCGGGCCCGCTTCACAAGAGGCTCCAAAACATTTCGCCAGCATCTCTGCACCCCAAGCATGCTAGGAGACCGTGGCGCCTGATGCACGACAGGAACCCCACACCCTGTGCTTCGGCAAAGCAGGGGTCCTCAGACCCCCCTTAACTCCTTCACCCACCCCTAAACCTAAACCCGAAGCCCTTTGAATTGAACTTGCTGATCTACAGAAAGGTGCCTCAAACAAGAAGCCTACGACGAAGACACCTGAACCCTAATTAAACCCTAAACCCGCCCAAAATCCCTCCCTAAAAGCAGCCATGGCTCAAAGGCACGCCAATATCGCGCAGTGTGCACAACTGTGGGCACGGGCCGCAGCGTTCCGTCCGCATCTGGTGGGCTCAGTCAGGGGTGAAACAGGATTCGTGGGCGGACGTTTAGGGTTTAGGGTTTTGTGTTCGACTGCTAGGCCTACTTGGAGGAGCTGCCCCTAAACCCTAAGCCCTAAACCTAAACCCTAAACCCTAAACCCTAAACCCTAAACCCTAAACCCTCTGCCCACACCCCCCCATAATCTGCTCTGAACCTTGCCTCGGGCCCAACTTATTTGACTCCAAACTACAGGTCCATGTTGCCAGCTCCGCAATGTCATTCTTGTAAACCGTAACAACTAATTATTTAGGGTTTAGGGTTTAGGGTTTAGGGTTTAGGGTTTAGGGTTTAGGGTTTAGGGTTTAGGGTGGAATCACTACCAAACACAACGAACCATTCCAATGACAACCGATGACGAATGTGAAAACATGATGATTTGGGATGTTCCCCCTCATACAAACAGTGTTTACTGGGGATCCAAGTAGCCCTAACCAGTCCTGAATAGGAATTATGATTATAGTACCCCCTAGAATGATCCCTACTAAAGGCTGTTTGTATAAGGGGGAGCATCCCAAATGATGACCATGGCCCAATGCTGGCAGCTGCACTGTCCGGCCTTGCGCGCAGGCTGGAAGAAGGACATCGACCGCGATCCTTGCCACGGTTTAGGGTTTAGGGGTAGAGGGGTTTAGGGTTTAGGGGTTTAGGGGTTTAGGGTTTTAGGGTTTAGGGGTTTGGGGGTGTAGGGTTTTTTTTGCCACCCGCTTAGCTGACCTCTCGGACACTCTGCAGGGGAATGTCTGAATATGCTGTATGCGTTCGCCATTTGCTACCTTGAAATCACCACAGGTCACTGAAAAAACCTTCGAGTCCCCCAGCTGGTACGTCAAGTGCACCAAAGTAAGCGTCAACAACTGAAGCCAAAAAGAACAGCACCCAAAAGGAAAGCACCCCGCTGTTGGACTCTGGAATGCTCCGAAGTAGCTACTCAAGCTGCATGCAGATGTAACCCGAGAAACACAGCTCTCGAACTAGCTAAACACGCACATCACCCTATCTCTCCATGCAGCCAAGCAGCTGGTCACCACTATTTTGCTAAACTTGACAGCCAGGCTTTGTGCAAGCTCTTGTACAGCGGCTCTACAAGTCCAGCATCGCAAAAACAAGGTTTGGAGCAGTTCCAACTACACAACAAAAAGGACCAAGGGACAAGGTGCCAACAGAACACACTTCTAGTTTGGGCCGCACTCTCAAATAGAACTCCCCAACTGCTCCAGCTTGGGGTGACCTTTCCGGTTCTTCCCCATCAGCCTCTGGGCAAGCTTGCTTTGTAGGGGTGTAGGGTTTAGGGCTTAGGGTTTAGGGTTTAGGGCGAAGCTTCTTCCCGGCTGCCGCCGAGGGTCGGTCTGTAAGGTTCCCTAAACACGAAGAGCTAATATAGGGGCCTGAATAGTTACAGTAGGGTTTCGCGGTTAGTGTAGTAAAACTACAAAGGAGATTAGAGTTCATGATGATGATGATGATGTTATTCTTCTTCTTCTTATTATTACTATTTATGCGTGGGTACTTTGGGATTTGGGGGGCTATCCCGCTCGCCAGTCCTGACACCATCGGGCATCGTCACGTAGCCGGTGTGTCGAGTGGTCCCCGCCGGAAGCTCCGATGCTTTGCCTTTCATCATGCTGAGCGACAACATGCTAGACCTAAAGCCCACCAAACACTCGAACACCCACTGCACCCTGCTTGCGACCCACTTTTTTTTCCTGACAGACCTTAGAATAAGAAGCGGGCTATCATCCTAAAGCCTATATAGCTGCACCCTCAAGCCGGGGCCAGGGAACCCTATAACTCCAAACCCTAAACCCTAAACCTCCCAAAAAAGTGCCTCGTCGTTCCCCAGCCGGCGCAAATGGCCACCGGGCGTCGTCGTCCTGGCGTTCATAGGTCTTTTCGGGTCTGGGGGTTTCGGGTTTAGGGGTTTCTAGGGTCTTTTGAAGTACTTTTTGATATTTTTTGTCTCTGGGTCTGCGTTTTCTTGGGGGGGGGGGGGGGGGGGGGGGGGGGGGGGGGGAGGGGGGAGGGAGCTTAGGGGAGGTTTAGAGGCTTCAGGTCTTTTCGGGTTTGGGATGTTCAGGGTTGGGGTTTGCGAGTCCTTCCCTTCTTACCTAAAACCCTCAACCCCCAAGCCCCAAACCCCATGCTGTTGGCTTGCGCCTGTCTGCCTCAGATGCAAGGCAGCGGAGGCTCAACCCTCAACCTTAAACCCAGGCGTTTGGTAGTTTAGGGGGTTGTCAAGGTCTCGATTTTAGGCTTTCAAGGTTTGGGGTTTAGGGTTTTTTGGCTTATCCGGCTAACATCCCCAGCTCCCAGAGCAAACCTGACTCACTCTCTGCCTGTGCGTAGTCTGGGTCGCTTTCCTCCTTCGCAGGCAGGTTGCGCGAGAGCTGGGTGAGAGCTTCAGGGACCCTTATCAGGGGTTATTGGGGGGGGTTATCAGGGGGCTACTTAGGTATACAGGGGCTATACAAGGTATATATATATATATATGTATATACGTATATATATATATAGGGGTTCTAGAGGGGAATAAGATTAAGGGTACCTTCTTATACCCCTGGGAGCTGGCAAAAACCTCAAAGATCGAAGACATATTCAACATACCCCTTGGGCATACCCTGAAAAATTCAAGGGCATGGTGCAATCCTTGCTTATGTTTTCTTCTCAAATATCCTCTTTTTGTAGGTTAAGGGATGTTGATTGGTTCTTACAAACGTGAATGTTTGGGGAGGCTATGACGCAGGCCCAAAGACGCAACCCTTTGAATCCTCCGTCCCTGCTGTAATCCCCCTGCCTTATGCCTATTGATCCCCTAAGCCTGCGTTTGTAGGATCGTAGGGTTAAATCTTAAAAGGGTTGACGGTTCAGGGTTTAGTGTTAAAACTCCTTGTGTGATTCTTTAGGCAGCCTGCAGAAAACAAGTTCTTGGGCAGGGGTTGATCTAAATTATAAGATAGGGCTTTCAGGGTCTGAACTACCCGACCCAGAATTGCTACAAAACACTAGAAACCCTAAACCTTCAAGGATTTCGAAGAATTTAGGAGTACCCAGTATATACCCTAAATACTATTACCCTCTGAACGAACCCTAAACCCCAAACCCCAAACCCCAAACCCTAAGCCCTAAACCCTACACCCTAAACCCGAAACCCTAAGCCCGCAGCAGCGGTCCTCCGCCTGCGTGCGCCGCTTTTTGCGCTTGTGTCTCCAGCCTCGCCGGCTGGGTTTAGGAGTGTTTGCCCGGTTGGGGTTTAGGGTTTAGGTTTTAGGTTTTAGGGTTTAGGGCCAGGGTTTAGGGTTAGGGTTGGCCCTAAAACTCTCTAAACAATGTTCCGAAACAAGGCCTTGGCCCGAACAAGGATCCACATCAAATTCTCCGGATGTCCTAGTTTAGGGTTGGGTGTAGGGTTTAGGGTTTAGGGTTTAGGGTTTAGGGTTTAGGGTTTAGGGTTTAGGGTTTAGGGTTTAGGGCTAGGGTTTAGGGTTCAAAGAAGTTGAGGGTTTCTGGGTTTGAGCTAGCTTCGAGACTAAGAGCGTTTGGGGCTCAGAGTCTGAAGGGGGGCAGAGTTTTGGGTGCTGAGAGTGTGCAAACCATGCTTCCTCATGGGGAGGTGTAAGTCGCCAGGGGAACTCCTTAGCCCCCGGGCAAAGGACTCAAAGGACTCCAGGCTTAGGGTTTACCCCTAAACCCTAAACCCTAAACCCTAAACCCTAAACCCTTTTAACCCCTAAACCCTAAAGCCTTCCGCAGCAGGTCTTCTCACCACTGCCTCCCCCCAAACCCTACAAGCCTTAACCCCTAAACCCTAGACCCCAAACCCTAAACCCTTAACCCTGAACCCTGAACCCTAGGTGAGGCAAATGTAGGTTTTAGGCTTTAGGGTTTACGGGTTCCATCACCCAAGGCGCCAACAGGAACCTGGCAGTTCAAGGTCTTAAGTAAAGGTCTAGCTTTTAAGGCTTCAGGGTTTTAGGGATTGCGGTTTAAAGGCTTAAGGTTTATGTAAGGGTTTAAGGTTTTAAAGGCACAGGGTTTAAGAATTTCGGGCCTCAGGTTAGAGGGTTTCAGCATTGGGGGCTTAATCGGGAATCCTGTTGGCCAAGCCCTAAACCTTTTTGAAGCTGGAAGTTGCTTTGTGCCACCCTCAGCCCTAAACCCTAAACCCTAAACCCTAAACCCTACACCCTACACCCTACACCCTACACCCTAAACCCTAAACCCTAAACCCTGAACCCTGAACCCTGAACCCTGAACCCTGAACCCTAAACCCAATTCCTGGCACACCAGGCCCCGAACTCTGCACGGCGTGCGCAAGGGCCAGCACTGGGAGGCAAACTACACCGATCAGGCCTCGCGTGGAGAAGTTAGGGTTTAGGGTTTAGGGCCAGGGTTTAGGGTTTAGGGTTTAGCGTCTAGGGTGTAGGGTTTGATAATTTAAAGTACCCTAAGTAAGGATATAACCAGCTATAAGTACAGTTACCCTACTGAAGACCCGTGCGCGCGCTTGGTTGGTTGTTTGCTTCGTTCGATCTGTTTGTTGGTGCCTCTCTTCCTACCTGCGAGAGAGCAGCCAGAAACAACAATTTCGAAAAAAAAACTACCCCTCAAAACCTGGTATCCAACTGAGGATCACATGTTGGAGGTTCATGGTAACCCAAATATAACTTCCCTTATAACCCAATTACAACCACTTTAGGGCACTTAAGAGGCTTACAAGGGGGTTATAAGCCCTTTTACAATTGGGTTAAACAAGTGCCCTAAACCCTAAACCCTAAACGCTAAACCCTAAACCCTAAACCCTAAACCCTAAACCCTAAACCTACCCGGCCTCCGACAAACAGCACGGCCACGGCAGCGACATCTCCTCCAGCGCACGCATTACCCTACAAACCCCCTAAACCCCCCTACACCCTCAACCCGCAACCCTAAACCCTAGACCTTGGACCCTAAACCCTAAACCCTAAACCCTAAACCCTAAACCCTAAACCCTAAACCCTAAACCCTAGCCTGTGAGCAGTTCCATTTCGCCTCTTTTGCATGGCATGGCTCGAGCATGTACTTGGAGGTTCATGGTACTTCAGAGCCCAATCATAACTTAAACTGTACTTATAACCCAATTAGGGTTTAGGGTTTAGGGGTAGGGGCTAGGGTTTAGGGTTTAGTTTACTTCTAACCCAATTACAGCCACGTCGTTAGGGCACTGAAGGGGCTTATAAGTGGGTTCTACGTACAGTTGTAACTGGGTTATTAAGTACCATGACGGAAAGAAGGGGCCTTTGGGGCCTCTTTGAACCCTAAACCCTAAACCCCAAACCCTATACCCTACAGGGGGAGTTCCCAGCCGCCTGCGCTGGAAATGCGCCGCGCCTTCCTTGCCGGCCCCAGCCGGTCGGGCGAAACCTCGCCTCAAACAAGGTTTAGGGTTTAGGGTTTTTTAGGGTTGTTTAGGGTTTTTTAGGGTTTAGGGTTTCCTGACTCCATTACTTGGAAACCTCCCTTCGAGATCCTTTTAGGAATAGAATGTCCACCCCTCCTCTCCCCTTACCGTAGGGGAAATTTGCCAGGGGCTCGTTTCAGGCAGGCGTCCACTCTCACCCGCACGGGCAGGGTTCAGGGTTGCCTTGTTTAGGGTTTAGGGGGTTTCGAACCTCCGGGGAAGGTTGGTGTTTCGGAGATGCTTTGCTTCCTGCGGCTCTCCACAAGAGACGAAGACCAACCACACGTTTGCTTTAATAAAGGGAACGTAGGAGCCTAGATGATTGAAATTGGTCTTTTGGGGGTAGCTGGTATTGAAATCAAAGAGGGGAGAAGGGGGGGGGGGGGGTAACCTTGAAAGCCCAAGTTAGGTTGAGGGTTTAGGGTTTAGGTTCCTGTGCTACAAACCTCTTGTTTGATAAAAGCCTCGGTGACCTGAGCTTGCCCAGAAACGCACCTTGGGTTTAGGGTTCAGGGTTTATAGACTCGTATAGACATTCAAAGGGTCATGTAAGGGTATGCAGGGGGGATGTCGCCCATGGATAATATGTATGTATATATATATATATACATACATACATACATATATATATATAATGTATATATCCAAATCAACTTCAGAAGTCCCCCTTTTGCCCCAAACACTGAAGCCAAGGTTTGGGAAACATGAAGTTCCCTTTTGGGGTCCTTCTCTTGGGGGTGCCGTGCTATAGACAGGGGCCCAAAAGGGACCCCGACCTAGAGAACCGCAGCTTAGCGGTGTACAGGGCTTTGCCCTGAAAGGCCTAAAATCCGATTAAACACATGATATTCCTTAGCAACCCCAGCTTAGGGGCGTAGGGTGTTGCGGCTTGGCTGGGGCCGGTCGGGTTCTCTTAGTCTCGGGTGAATCCGTGCTGCGCCTGCCATCGGGTCAGATGCCAGAAGTCCACCACTCATCGTGGAGAAAAACTTTGGGAATGGTTTGTCGATGAGACTTTAGCTGATTGCAAACAAGCATATCAGCTCCCGCCCTTCAACCCCTGAAACCAGTAGCCCTTAAAACTCTAAACTTAACCCTAAAAGCCCCTACCCTAAAAACCCTAAACACGCTAAAAACCCTCAACAAACCTTTCACAAAACCCTTACAAACCCTATAAAAAAAAAAAAACCTTACAAAGAACCTTAAACAAGCCCTATAAGCCACCTAGGCATGAAGCTCTGGGTGCTCTAAGCCACGTGGCTTGGCTCTCGGTGTCCGCAAACAAGGGGGGAGGGGGGGGTTTGGGGTTTAGGGTTTAGGGTTTAGGGCAAGGATGAGGATGGTTTAAGGGGGCTTAGGGCTTTGGGTCAGGGGAGACCCCTCTTTCTGCTTACAAGACAGGTTTAGGGTTTAGGGTTTACGGTCTAGGGACTAGGGAGGTCTAGGATGATATGGGGGGTTGGGGGGTTTGGGGGCGGGGATGCAATGGTCCTTCAAAGGGATGGGCCAATGGAAAAATGAGTCTCTTGGTTTTGGGACGAGGGGTTGAGGGTTTAGGGAGGTACTCAGAACAGCTACCATAATAGTGTTGAGTGTTGGCCTGGGGAGGCCACTTTGACTTCTGGTTTCGACTCTACAAACCCCCCCCCCCCCACACTTACACCGAACACCATAAAACCCTATGCCTGAAATCCCGAGGGTTTGGGTCACTTTCCCGGCCACGGCTGTCGTCAAAGGAGCGGGCGGGACTTGTTGGCATTTCGGGCATGCCTCTATATACCGTACCTGCTATATTCCTAGAGTTCCCTTTTGGGTTTGCTATACACTCGTGTTAGAAAAAATGCACGTAAGGGCTATAAAGAAGCTCAACAGATAGAGCTCAAGCAGGTCGGAGACCACGCTTTTTGATTTGTTTGTGTAACAGTCCTTAAGCGGGATTATAGTACCCCAACCCCGAAACTCTTCAAGCCCTAAACCCCTAAGCCCTGAACCCTACGCATGCCCGTCTTCCTACGTCTTGCTTTGCCTCCATCTGGCAGACTCTATGTAAATTAATAGCCGTACCAGGAAGTCTGCACACTTTGCTAGTGCGACCTTCCTATTCCTACATTCTTGGAGTTCCCTGTTTGGGTTTCCCAGTGAGGTCCCTTCATCATGCTCGGGGGGCTGATCTAGAAAACTAGACCTAGGAATAAAACGGGCGCCATTTTTGGTTTTACAAGGGGTTTATCAGGCTTAAAAAAAGGGGAATACGGGCCTACTCTGAGTCCTGCGAAGTACACCCTAATGAAAGTTATGAGGGGAGCCTTTAGGGGTACAACCTTAGGGGTACGAGTCTTCATCCCTTCAGAAAACCAGTTCGCGCAGGGTTCCCCTAGTACCCCCCCCTCTAGGTTCCCCCATAATTAAGGCCACCTAGGCATAGTTGGTGGGGGGGGTTGTAGCGGGGGAGGGGGGGGCGGTAGTTTGGAGTAGGGAAGTACCTAAACCCTAACCAAGTATTACTGGGCTATGAAGTACCATGAACCTCCCCAAGCAGAAGCACTGGTTCCGCAACCTCTGCTGGCTGAGGTGGGGCCGACCCTGGGCAGAAGGCTGTGTGGGAGCACCTCCGCTTAGTAGCCCTAAACCCTAAACCCTAAACCCTCATCCCTAGACTAGGGGCGGCTCCCCTTCTCTTTCGGGGCCCGCCCCTCTCTCTCTCTCTCTCTCTCTCTCTCTCTCTCCGTCTCTCAGGCATTTTCATGGGCCCCTAAACCCTTCTTCAACCCGGAACCTGCGGAACCCTTCTACTATGAAGCATCCAGAACAAACCTCTCGAATGCCAAAGGAAAAGCAGCTCCATGTCCCCTAGACCCCCAAGACTCGGATTTGCTTGAGAAGCCACTCGACCCTAGACCCTAAACCCTAAACCCCAAAAGGTAGTCAGCTAGAACTATCTCGACTTCCTGGAGCTACTCCCAAGAAGATCTCCGCAACTCGGCCCGAAAAATTCCCTCTTCCATGGAACAGCCGAATGGCCAGTGAGGTGCGGGCTGGTGACCCCTGCAGGGTTGGGAAACCATTCCAAAACATGGAAAACACAGAATACATAAATGCATAAATCCTAAACCCTAAACCCTAAACCCTAAACCCTAAACCCTAAACCCTAAACAATCAAGAAATAACAATGTCGCCTGAGCCTCTCGGAGCTCTCGAGCCGGCCATCCTGTACTCAAGGCTTTGAAAAACTCGTATGCGAGCTGACACGACCCATTCACCCAGATCTTCCAAAACCCCCTTGGTTAAGGAGTAGACCCTAACTCATACGAAGGATCATGATTATGAGTTAGGGTGTGTTCCTTGATTTTTTCTAAGGATCATTATTATGAGGGTGTGTTCCTGAATTAAAGGGTTTTGGAAGATCTGGGCGGGGCACTTACCGGCACAAGGCGGTCAACGAAACAAGGGAATACCGAGGTACGCAGCAGCAAAAGAGTGGCGTTCAAGCCGAACTCACTCCCTCTTCAATTAAGAGAACCCCCCGTTGAACCTTACACCCAAAACTCTTTGCCGGTTTCGCAACTTAAGCACCCGCCATCACTGGCTGGCAACGTCTCTGCTGCAGCGGCACAATATATCAGGGTTGTGGGCCTAAGGCCTAACTGCTTTAGGGGTTTACTCGGACGGATTCGACGATGGCCATGTGGATGTAAAAGCTGCGTGTCGTGACAGGCTTGAGTATCCTTTCCCAAAGTAATTCAGGGATTTGTGCAGAGGCTTGAAGTGGGGCTCGGCCAAGTCTAGGTTTTGCACTCTCACAGACAAACAATACGAAGCCTCTGAACCGGTCCGCCTACTGTTTTTGCGCCTGTGTAATCCCTAAACTCTGGTTTCGCACCTTTTGAACTCGTTAGAAAGCACCTGAAGCGAGTGAAATTGCTAAACTTCAATGTGCCCCGAGACCCGGCAGCCTAGAAACCACCCCAAGTCGCAACTGCTGGTCGCCCACCTACACCTGAATGTTTTTTCGGCACACGATTTCGTCACTTTCGGGGCTTGGGGTTAAGGGTTCAAAACAACCCGTGTCCGCATTACGACTTCGCGTAGGCAGTTGGAGTTAGGCGCCAAGATCAGCCCACATGGAGGCTCATGGTACTTAATAACCCAGTTACAACTGTACTCAGAACCCAATTATAACTATAACCACATTGGGGCACTTAAGGGGCTTATAAGTGGGTTAAAAGTACAGCTGTAATTACGTTACCGTACCCTAAACCCCAAACCCTAAACCCCTAAACCCTAAACCCCTAAACCCCTAAACCCTAAACCCCTAAACCCTAAACCCTAAACCCTAAACCTCCCAGCAAGCGGGTCCTTCTCGAGGATGAGGCGCACCTGTCGCCAAATCAGTGGGCCGGGTGCCTGGACAGCCACGGGGGGGGAGGGGGGGTAGGGTGTTGGGTTAAGGCTTTAGGGTTTAGGGTTTGGGGTTTAGGGTTTAGGATTTAGGGTTTAGGGGGTCATCGGGGTGCTGGTAGCCCCTCTTTTGGGTTTAATGTGTTTAGGGGTTGCCCTAAACTCGGCACCCTAGTTGCCCAAGGTTTCAAGAGTAGGGTTGGCTTAAGGTTTCAGGGGGTACTCAGACCAAATTGTTGAGAATGGCTGAGGTAGGGCTTAGGAATTTTGATGGTTGTCAGTGTGGGAAAAGCCAAGTACACCCTACCTAAGGAGCCCAGCGCACAAAAGCAGGGGTTTCGGGTTGAGGGTAACCAGAACATTCTGAACCCTCATCCATAAAGTACCAATCCACCCCCAAAAACCCTCAACTCCTGCGCCCCTTGTGCCCCTAAACCCTGCAGACCCCTCTTCGCCCTAGTAGCGAAAAAAAAACCAGCACCCAAGTCCGGGTTTAGGGTCAAGGAATGAGGATTTACAACCCTCGAAGCCCTAAACTACTAATTGTAGGGTTTAGGAATGAGGGTTTCCCTGGCTCTTGAATCCCAAACCCTAAACCCTAAACCCTAAACCCTCAACCCTGACCCTTAAACACCCTAAACTAGAGGCAGCCCCAAAAGCCCCAAAAGCCCCATAGCCGGGGCCTCTTCAGCGGTGGGCCCGATCGTGCCCTCTGCCTCACGGAGGTTTAGGGTTTAAGGGTTAAGGGTTTAGGGTTTAGGGTTTAGGGTGGGTCTAGGGTTTAGGGCTTAAGGGTTTAAGGGTTTAAGGGTTAAGGGTTAAGGGTTAAGGGCTAAGGGTTAAGGGGTTAGGGTTTAGGGGTTAGGGTTTAGGGGGGAGGGGGGGGGATTTAGGGTTTAGGGGTTGGTGGGTGTGTCTGGCAGCGAGCCAGGTTTAGGGGTTGGTGGGTGTGTCCAGTGAGCTAGCCCAGCTTCAGAAAAGGCTTAGGGTGTTAGGGTTTACGGTTCCTTTGCCGCCCGCCTAGCTGAACTGAAAGTCCACATTGCAGGGTTCTGGCTTGACTAAGGTGGTTTAGGGTTAGGGTTGGGAAGTTGAGGTTGCAGAGGGGTTTAGGGTTCAGGGACTCTTTTTGCTTTTCCCTTGCACCTCCGGCAGCCTCAGCAGTGGATTTCAAGAAAGGGATGAGGGACAACACCCCTAAACCCCAAACCCCAAACCCTAAATCCCCCCACAAAAAGCATACAACTCTGACGCTCGGGGCTTAGTCTCAACACCTCGTCGGAGCGATCGCCGCAGCCGATCAAAAGCAGCAGAGCGGTGAAAAGCCCCACCTTTTTTTAGGGGTTGCCCCTTAAAAAGGGTTTAGGGTTTAGGGTGTTAGGGGTTGGCCCCTTAACAAGGGTTTAGGGTTTAGGATGTAGGCTCCGGAAGGTAGTAAAAGGCCCACCTTTTTTAGGGGGTTGCCCCTTAAAAAGGGTTTAGGGTTTAGGATTTAGGCTCCGGAAGGTAGTAAAAGGCCCACCTTTTTTAGGGGTTGCCCCTTAAAAAAGGGTTCAGGGCTTAGGATTTAGGGTCCGGAAGGTAGTATAAAGGGCCATACTCGGAGGATATTTAGAGGACTCACTTGGGGCGCTTTTCCTTGGGGTTCAGGGGTTTGCTTAGCGGTTTATGGGCTTAGGCTTTTATTTTTTTTGGGCGGGGGGGGGGTTGGGGGTTTTGGGGTTTTGATACCTTGTGCGCTTTAGGTTGTACCCTTGGGCTTTTGGGGACCCTTTCAAAAAGATCCTCAAAGTAGTATAAGGGCCATATTGGGAGGGTACATCCTTATAGGGGTCCGAGGACCACTGGGAGCTGAGCTTTCGATGGGTTTTGATTGAGATTCGGGGCTTAGGTCCTCAGAATTCAGACTTTAGGGGGGGGGTGGCTTTCAGGGTCTTGGGGCTTTCTATACATAGGCTTGGGGCTGTCGGAATCTGGCAGCTTTATCCGGATGTTCAGGCGTTCAGGGTTCTAGGGCGTTAGAGGTATCAGGAGTTTGGGGTTTAGGGTTTGGGGCTTGCGCCCTTCAAGAGAAGTTCAGGGATTTATAGATGGTCATATTTGAAAATGATGGTCCCTATGTTGTATTTAGGGTAGGGGCCGTCTGATAACAGCAGCCCCAAAAGGGACCCGAGTTTTTTGGAATCCCCCATATGGGTTTAGCAAGTGAACAGGCTTCGGGGATTAAGGTGTAGGTTCAAATTCAGTCTAGGTTTAGGGTTTAGGAGGGTTTAGGGTTTAGGGTTTCGGGTTTAGGGTTTAGGGTTGAACTGCTTCCAAGCACCCTCTACGCCCTGCGCATCACCCCACAAGAGCCGGCAACCCCCAACCCTAAGAATTTAAGACCCTACTGTACGACCCAAACACCGCCGAAAACCCGAAGCCCCAAAACCATTGTTGATGCATGGACTGAGGTCGGTGCCCCGCAGGCCAAACAACTCTAAACGCCCCAAACCTCAACAACCCTGAATATCCCCTAAAACCCAGAACCTGACCTAGGACCCTCTTTACCTACAGTTTAGGGTTTTGGATTTAGGTTTTAGGGTTAGCTTCGTAGTGATGATATACCCTTAAATAGTAGGTATGGCCCATAAGGCTGTAGCCAAAAAAGGGTCCCAGGCAAAACTCGAAATCTTAAACCCTAAACCCTAAACCCGAAATCTTAAAAAACCTGGGATCCTTCCAGGCATTCTGGGGCTGCCGCCGCTGTCTCGGAGGGGAACCCTGGGTGTGTGCTGGGGCTTTTAGGGTTTTTAGGGTTTTTGAGGGTTTTTCGGTTTTTTTGGGTTTTTAGGGTTTTTCGGGCTCACAGTCATACAGTTCATAGGGTCTATACGGGCTTATAGGGTTTAGAGGTCTCTGGAATCCGAGCAACTGCGAAGTTCAGGGAGTTTAGGGTTTAGGGTTTAGGGTATAGGGTTTAGGGTTTAGGGCTTCGCGGTTTTCAGGTGAAGGGGCTTTCGGAGTGTAGAAATTTACAGGGCATGCATAGAAGCTTATAGGGAGTTGAGAGAAGCATGAGGCATTTGATGATTTAGGGCTTTGCCTTGGAGGGTCTTTGGAGCTTTTGGGATGGTATTTCGTTGTGAGCAGGCTGGGTGCACCAGTATGAAGTCAGAGCCCTCAGAGACGGGGTTTAGGGTTTAGGGTTTAGGGGATGTTTAAGGCTTGGGGACGAGCCCCTCCCGCACCCCGGTATTCAAATCCAACCCCGCCTACTGCTGAGCCCAACTCTGTGAGGATTGTTGAAGTCTACTCAGAGGCTTAGGCAAGACCCCTTCTCCCCCTTCCCCAACCCTTCCAAGACCCTAAACCCTAAACCCGAAACCTGTGTTCAAGCACCTCCCCATCCGCATGCCGCAAGCCTGGTGGGTCAGTATTTGGCAGATCTTTGCAAGCCTGCGCAAGGAGGGCGCCCAGTTGAACTGAGCAACCTAAACCCTAGGCCAAAACCCTTTTTTGCAACAACACTACCCTAACTCTTTTTTACGGCTAGGGCTGCTGCACTGCCTGCCTGGGACGAACTCTCTGCATCCAAGAAGTCAAGTGCCACTCGCACACGCGCACCCCACTTTCCTACCCTAACCCTAAACGCTAAACCCTAAACCCAAAACGCTAAACCCTTAGAAAAACCCTAAACCCCGGATGCTAAACCCCTCAACAGACTCTTTGGGGCTTGAGGGCTTCGGGATCTTTGAGAGTATGGGAGCCACAAAGTTCCTCATTTTTCATTACGCGTCAGTGGCAGAGTACTTAGAGGTTCATGTTACTTATAGCCCAAGAATAACTGTACTTATAACCCACTTATAAGCCCCTCAAGTGCCCTAATGTGGTTATAATTATTGCGTTATAATAAGTACAGTCAGAATTGGGTTATGAAGTACCATGAACCTCTAAGTACAGCCCTAAAGCCTTCCGGCCCTGGAAAGGGCACCGACTCAGAGAACATATCGGCCACCAGGGCATTTCTATTTAAGAACATATCCACCAAAATAAGCATTTTCATTGCAACTACATGTATGTTCTTCAGTTTTCTTGGTTTCTGGCTGCCTTTCTGACGCTTGAACCCGTATTTGGAAAGGACTTCGATAGATGTCTCAACAAAATAGTCTTAGAATTTGAAAAGGGGAAGCAATGAAGGCCCAAACCCCTGGAGACCACAGAAAGTGCCCGCGAGCGTAACGAGGGTCGGCCGCTATACCTCCGCTTCCTGAATTTCCACGCAAGCTTCATCCCAAACTTCCCAAACCCTGGCTCCCGAAACCCGTCAAATCGTCTGCCCTTTTAGACTTAGTTGCTGGGTTCATAAGCCCCCGAAACGTGTACACTTCTAGTTTGTAGAGCTCGTAGAATCCCAAAAAGTGTAAGGTGCACTCACTCGCTAAGTAGAGGTGTCCATGTGGCTGAGGCCGCAACCGCAATCGCTCTGATGATGGCGGCGCCTTATAGCGCGAGATCCCCATCGGACCCACCAAAACCGCAAGCAGCGAGAAGGAGAACCAAAAAAAACCTGCACCCCCCTAAGCCCTTTTGATTGAAAGGGCCTTTTGCAACAGGCTACATATTTCGCCCGGTCAAAAAGGCCGAAACCCTGAACCCTAAACCTGTACCCGAAACTGGCCCTAAACCCGGACCCTAGACCCCCTTCAACCCTAAACCCTAAACCCCCTAGTTTTGGACTCTCTGGGTTCCAAGAACTGTAGCACCCCGAGGCCGTAGACCCTCCCAGGGTTCAGAACAAAACTCGAAACTGCGCCCGGCCCAAGAAACCTTGGGGGTTTGTTTTGCCACCCGACGTCCTTGAAATCCACAGCGTCGCTTTTGGCCCGGCCGCCAGTCGCATTTGCGATCTGGAGAAACACCTTGGAACTGTTTCCGGGGAGGAAATTGGCATTGATGAAGTCTCTGGAGATCTTGCAGCGGAGCAATCTGTGTTCAGCCTCCTGCTCGCAGCAAGGCAAAAATTCCAGCGTGTGGGACTGGACGAAGTCGCCCTTGAAAACAGGCAGCTGAGGCAAGGCGCTCAAACATTGAGCGCCGGTCTTGGCCTCTGCGACTTTGTTGAGTAGCGTCGGGTCTCGCCATCCCGCCCGAGAAAAAAAAGGCAGCTTGACGCGTTGCGCCTCGGCAACATCTGCCACTACTGCCTTACGCAAGCGGTCGACCCATTTGGACCGTGAATTCTGCAGGAAATAAAAAAAGCCAAGCTCATGGGCAAGCCACTGCTCGTACTCAACTGTTGACATTTGGAATGCTTTGGCGTGGACTGCCAGCCCATCTAGATGAGATAGAGCGACATCGGCACGCCTGCAGCAGTCTTGCAGACTTCGGGAAACAATGGGTGACACATTGTACCCTTTGAGGCGCGAAGCCAAAGCTTTTCCAGCTACGCGCAGATCTGATTTTTGCCGCCACAGATGAAGGCTCTAAGTCTCTAAGTGCCCCCTGTCACCTAAACTAAGCTTGACGCGCAATAAACGGGGAAAGTAGACCATAATTACACACAAAAGGGGCACTGACAAGAATCTTCACGACCTGAATGTCGCGGAGAAAGCAAAGACCTCCCAGAGCACGAAGGACTCTGGCTCCTTCACGTAGACTGTAACGCGCTTGTTGGCTTTATCGATAGCGCATGCAGGTAAACCTGTGCGAAGCGCCTGCACTGCCAAAGTCGCTCTGCAGCCATGTCCAATCTGAGTGCCGAGCACCTTCCACATAGAAAGGTGCATTGTGGGCCTTGGAAAGGCTGTAAACAAGCAGTGATTTTCTTGTAATTCATGCCATGGCTACTGCTGCACTGCTGAAGGATGACACTTTCTCTCTTGACATAAGCTCATGCTGAGTCCATGCACACCTAGAGTTTTACACTCCCAGTGTGCTGGTCCAAAAGCTGAATTCAGGGTACTTTCCTCTTTGTTCCCTGCGGAGCTGGATCGAAAATCAGGAATGCTTCCCTTTCAAATGCGAGGCTGCTGTGCTTGCCTCGTCAGGAAGATCCTGCAGCTGCTGGGCAGTTGAAGCCTTTCCAATCTTCGACCCCAGTTGACAAAGACGTTCTGCCACATCAGGGTCCGAGAGAAAGACGCCAGCAGCGAGTTGCAGAATCGGTCTTTGTCTGCGGATCCTACAGCTTTCCGCTCAGGCTCGTTGCGAGTTTGGACGCTTTCCTGCCGGCTCTTGAGCCAAAATGGTTTAGGGTCCGACCCTGGCGGCGTGTTGAATGGGTTTGAGGAGGTGAAAACTCCCTCCTCACCCCCCAAAACGCAGGGGGGGGGGGGGTGGAGGACCGCGCCACCCGCACAGCGTAAACAAAAAAATTCAGCACTCAGCAAAATCAGCGTTTCCGCACCCACCCCCCCCCCCCCCCACCCCCCCCCCACCCCCCCCCCCCACCCCCCCCCCCACCCCCACCCCACCCCCCACCCCCCACCCCCCCACCCCCCACCCCCCACCCCCCACCCCCATCCCCCCCCTCCACCCCGACCCCGCCCAAAATTGCTTCAAATTCGCGCGGGCCCTTCGGGAGGCCTCCAAAACGGCATCCAAGGGGACGCAACACGCGGTGGTGCGAAAAGCACGAAAACCTCGTAAAAACCATGGGTTTTTACGAAAAACCGAGGCCACAAAACACCCGCAGCACCCCATTAAACCCTCACGGGCGCGCATCATCGACCCTAGCTTTTCACATGGGGCGCGCGCCAGGCCGAAACCACGTTTTTCAAGGTTTGGGGGGGGGTACCGGAAGCCCAAAACCAGGCGAGCATCATGAGCATCAGCCCTGGCCCGCGGGCCCAAGGCAATAAAAAACGCTGAAAAACGCTGAAATCACCGTAAATACCGTGTTTTTATGAGGTTTTTACCCCTGTTGCCCTTGACCCGCCCCCAAAGTGCGCATCATCGAAACCCACGTCCGGGGGGGGGTCTGCTGATGCTGCTGATGCGCGGGGTCCGGGCGCATCATCGAGCCATCGTTTCTCATGGGCTTCGTGGGGGGGTCCGGGCCCACGGCCCAGAGACCCAGCTGATGCTCATGATGCTCGGTTTGGGGGGGTGTTCCAACAGCAGAAAACCTCGTAAATACCGAGTGTTTTGTGGGTCCACGTAAAAACGCCCCTAAAATCCCTCATTTTACGCGCTCGAACGGCTTCGTGCCTACAAAACACCCGAACAGCAGGACCCCGAATGCCCTTTCTTGCTTTTGGGGGTTTCGTGGGCACGCAAGCGTTCAAGCACATACCCTGTAAGTCCAACCTCCCTGCCAAGCGAGGCGGTTCACGAACCTCCTAGTTTCGGAGGACGGTTAGTACAACAGCCCAGTTGGGGTATGTTTCAGAACGGTAGTTTTGGGATACTTGCAGGGACTTTCGAATTTTGTCCAGAAGGCACGGGATCTCGGTGCGTAAAACCGTTCTTCCAGCAAAAAACCTACACGTGCATCAGTGCAAACGCATTAAGTCTGCAGCATCACGCCAACATCACGCCTGCATCACGCTTAAACTGGGCGGTTGCATGTGCGCAGTACTATCTATCGACTAGAGCCGTTGCCAGCATCACGCTGGAGTCACGCCAGCATCACGCCCTCCGTTGCTCCCAGAATTCTCGCAAAAGTGCATTTTGGAAAGCAAATTTTCCAGTTTTGACGCACAAGTTCACTCAAAGTTCCTCCGATCGTCCTCGCCAACCGCCAGTGATGCTGTGGAAGGTGGTTTCCCAAACAAGGCGGTTGATTTCTATACTGGGCGGTTGTTTTCTATTCCAGGCCTCCCTGTCTAATGGGGCGGTTGACGCACAGGGATACAATCGGCGTGTTTAAGGGGGTTTTGGATGGCCTGGGGGAGGCCGCTGACGCTCATGATGCTCCCTTTCCTGGGTCCCAAAAGGCTTCCCAAGCACAAAAACACGTGTTTACAGCGTTTTCTGAAGGTTTTTCGAAGGCAAAACGCATGCATAGAATGCTTTTAAGGCCCCCAAACCAACCCCACTGATGCTCCTGATGCGGGTGCGCGCGCGCGCGCGCGGGGGGGGGCGGGGAGGGAGGGGGGGCGAAGGCAGGAGAAAGAGAGACAGAGAGAAGGAGAGGACAAAGACACGGGAAAGAGAAGACAGTGCCAAGGTTCAAGGTTTCGTGCTTTGGGGGGCGGGGGCCGGCCCGTGCCGCTAGGCCTGAAATTTAGGGTTTAGGATTTAGGGTTTAGGGTGACCCCTTCATGGAGGCAATCTGCAGGGAACAATCGGGGTTTAGGGCTTCGTAGACTAGAAGGGTTGCCCCTCAGTAAGGGTTTCTAGGATGTAAAGGAGGGCCGCCCCTTATCTCATGTGCGCAAGGAACCGCCCAACACAAACATCCTCAAACGTTTAGGGTTTAGGGTTTAGGGTATCTATAGCTATGTTGATTTCATGTGGGGTTTTAGGGTTTAGGGTGAGGAGGCCCTAAACCCTAAACCCTAAACCCTAAACCCTAAACCCTAGACCCTAAACCCTAAACCCTAAACCCTAAACCCTAAACCCTAAACCCTAAACCCTAAACCCTAAGCCGTCGGACTCAGGTCCCGCACGCAGGCCGCGCAGCTTCGAGGCGATGACCTCGTGGACGTTGGAGTCGAGGCAGTGAGCCTGGCGTAGGGTTTAGGGTTTAGGGTTTAGGGTTTAGGGTTAAGGGTTAAGGGTTAAGGGTTAAGGGTTAAGGGTTAAGGGTTTAGGGTTTGGGGTTTGGGGTTTGGGGTTTAAGTTTAAGGCTTAACTAGGGTTGCGGGTAGGGAGGGATTCAAGGTGTGCGCAGGGTCGAAGCCCTAAACCCCAACCCTAAACCCTTTGGCCCAGGGCCCTAGTTTGAGTTTACCGGACCTCAGAGGGCTTAACCCTGAACCCCTAACCCCTTACCCCTAACCCCTAAACCCCAAACTAAACCCTAAACCCTAAACCCTAAACCCTAAACCCTAAACCCTAAACCCTAAACCCTAAACCCAACTTGGTTTTCAGGGCTCAGGGTTTGGAGGCCTGGGGGTTGAGTAGTTGGGGTCGGTGGGCCGCCCCTTCTTTGTGAGATGAGGATTGAGGGTTTAGCGGGCTGAGTTTAGGGCTTAGGGTCTTCCATGGGTGGTTGAGGTTCTACCAATTGCTTAAGAACCCCCCCCCCCCCCCAAAAAAAAAAAAACTTCCTTATAAGGGTAATATAGGGATTCGCTTTTTTTGCGGGGTTCTTAAGCATCTAGTAGGGTTAGAGTTCACCTGCCCTCTCGCCTTGAGCACATCCCAATCCCCGCCGTTGTGGAAGGTCTCCATCAGTCGGCTATGGAGCGGCGTTACCATGGCCCAGTATCGCCTCAGGGGACGGCTTCCCGGTGTGGGGAGGGTTGCAGAACTGGATTTAGGACTATAATATACATATATGTATATATATATATAAACATGTACAGGTATAAAAAAAATGAATGAATGTATGAATGAATAATTGAATCGAAAAATATAAAGATAAAGAATATAACTATACATGTAAATATAAATATAAATATAAATATATACTTATATGACCCAGTATCGCCTCAGAGGATGGCTTCTCGGTGTGGGGAGGGTCCCTGAGCTTAGTTTAGGGCTCAGGGCTTGTAGGGTATTCTCTGCAGGGCAAGGTCTTAGGCAGTATAGAGGGTAGGGCTTAGGGCTTAGGGCTTAGGGCTTAGGGCTTAGGGCTTAGGGCTTAGGGCTTAGGGCTTAGGGCTTAGGGCTTAGGGCTTAGGGCTTAGGGAGTAGGATTTAGGGCACACCAACGACTGGACCCTGCACCACACCGCCCCACCAAAAACCGGCAGAGAAGCAGCGAGACACACCAAAGGCCCCCCGAAAAACCCGAATACCGAAACCCTCCTTCTTAAACCCTAAACCATAAAACCCTTTTCAAGCACAAAAAGTCCCCGAGCCCGGCAAACCTTTTCGACAGAACAGCCCTAAACCCCTGGAACCCTGCTTCAACCCAGAAAACCCAAAGCCCTATGAGCCCTGACTGGCCCTTTGAAACCGAATACGGCCTTGGAACCACTACGTTCTCTTTTGTTGGAGGGGGAGGAGGAGGAAAGGAAACCAAACCCTAAACCCTAAACCATAAACCCCTAAACCCTAGCTAGCTCCTGAGTTCTGGGAGGTTTGGGAGTTTCTTGCCCATGGGCTGGGGCCCCTGGCTCCCACGCCAAGCGCAGATTCTGGACCTCCGTAATCACCTCTCCTGCTTCAGGGTCTTTTTTTTGGTTTTAGGGTTTAGGGTTTAGGGTTTCGACACGCAGGCAAGGCTCCGGTAGAATCCACTGGCCGAAACACCACCACTCATAGGAAGTGGCCCCTATCTGACACCCCTTGCTCGCAATCCACAAACAGGATAGGTAACAGTATACACCCAGCAAAACTAAGCAGGACTGCGGCAAGGTTCTCAAAATGGCCCTTAATTTGTGTCCCTTGTTATAAAACCCTTATACACACTACTGTATGACTATAGAGAGGGAGGGCTGAGCTAGTTTAGGGTTTGGGGTTTTCTGGTTTTGGGGTAGGGTTGTAGGGTTTTATTAGGGTTTTAGGGTTTTTAGAGCTTCAGGGTTTGGGGTTTGAGTGCTTATAGGGTTTAGAGTTATGGGTGTAAAGATCCCCTTTAGCCCACCAAGAGATGTAGAATATCACGAGGTCCTAGCCGTTTTCGGCGGTCGCGTCTTGGCAACTGCTATCCCGCCCCCCCCACAGAACTGAGGACTTGGCTCTCTACCTTAAGAACCCAAAACCTAGTTTTTGCAGGCTGCCCTAAGAATCCCATAAGGGGTTTTGTAACTTCGTAGTAAGACCCTACACAAAAAAGCAGGTTGTGGGTTCTAATTAGCCCTAAACCCTAAACCCTAAACCCTAAACCCTAAATCCTAATTCCCTTACATTTAAAATCCAATGCCGCCACCCCGCGCTCTCCAGAGCTCCTGCGCTGTGCGCAGAAGGCAATGTAACGTCGGGTGGCCTTGGTTTAGGCTTTACGGGTTTAGGGGTTGAGGGGTTTTAGGGCTTTAGGGGTTGAGGGGTTAGGGGTTTAGGGTTTTCCGGCACTCTGTAAGCTTAAGACCTGCGAGTGTTGTTGGGTTTCAGCCTCAAAAGACCCAAGGGCCCCCGATCACAAAAGCCGGAAAAGGCTGAACAAACGGGAAAATGAGCGAGTGTGGGTCGTTGAAAGAGCCAATGGGGTTGTAGAGAATCCCAAGCTCCTGCACCCTAAGCCCCCGTACATCCAGGCCTCTCTAACCCCCAAACCGTCGAACCCTCACAAAACCCTAAAGCTTGGGATGTTCCCCCTAAAACTAACAGTCCTTAATGGGGATAAGAATTGGGGGGTACTATAACCCCGTATCGTTAGTATAAGGAACATCCCAACCTAAACCCTGAACCCCCCAAAAAGGGGAAGCATGGTATCACTGGGGGCCCTCGAAGGGACCCCACAAGACAACGCTTCTGGGCCTCTGCTACATGATCTGCGACGCCTCCGGGTCTAGGCCTTTATAGGATTCTTGAGGTAGGGGGAGTATGTAACCCATTGCTCCCCACTACTCCTTAAGGCCCCCTAAGCTTCCCTAAGGTTCCTTAGGTACCTACCCCCCCACGAACCCCCCCCCCAAACATATGCTGCAGCCTTCGATGAACCGCCTAAGCACAGCCGTCAAACCCTAAGCTCATACGACGACATGTTATATCAGATCATACAAGAAAGCATGAACAAACAAATACATATATATATATATTATTTTATTTATTTATTTATGTATATAATAGAAGACAATTCAAATGTACATACCTATATAGATATAATCAAAATGTGCAAAGATAATCATACCAATATAAGAAGGACATAATGATATCGAACAATACTGCGACTAGGACAATAATGTCGTATCCTGATTAGTGTGGACCCCTCCAATAATGAAAAGTTTTCCAAAAATGATTCAGGGGACAAAAACTTGGTTGCCCCCCTACAATAATGAAAAGTATTTTCGGGCATGGGTTTCGGAAGAGGGAGAAAAACACTTGCCTGAGCGTTTACCTGAGCTAAACCTTGAGGCCTGAGGTTGTCGGGCCCTGAAATCTTCATTCTCCAGGCCAACCCCAAAACTAAGACTTCCTTATAAAATGCTTTTGTACCGAGGCCGGGCAATCAAATTTCCAAGGGGGAGAGGAAGAGGAGAGGAAGAGGAGAGGGAAGAGGAGCGAAGAGGAAATGAAGAGGAGCCGGTGGGGGGGGCCGGGGCCGAAAATTAGTTTGGGGGGGTCCCTTTTTTTGTGACACTATTGCGGGGGTGGATTTAGTTTGGGGGGGGGGGCCCCCCCCACACTAATCAGGAGACCACATTAATGATAATAACAACAACAATAACAACATAATTGATGGTAATAATGATCATAAGAAGAATGGCTATCATAATAACTCGAGTAATACGTAAGAATACTAAAACCCGAATCACGGCTAGATGACCCGCGCGGAACATCGGGAACTTCCTTTGGGCGTCTGAGCGCCCGCGCATTGTCTCTACAAGAACCTGTAAAGCGGTGAGACCTCAGAGCGCTGGAGCTGTTTCGGAAGGAGGTGACGAAGGGTTTAGGGTTTACTAGTTCATGTCGGGGATAATATTAAAAACTTATTTTTGTTTTATCCCTTCTGGGGTTTAAGTACCCTTAAATGCAACTTGGTACCCAACTATGACAGAGTTTAGGGTTTGGAGTTTAGGGTTTGGTGGTTTGAGGGTCTGTCCGGGTACGTGCCCCAAGGAGGGCCTTTGGGGGTTTTGACCTCCCATCAGCCCCACATCACAGGAAATCCTCCCAGAGAGCTTCTACCTGCAAGGGTCCGTGTGCCTAGAATGGACGATACTTGGGCTGTAAAGCTACTTTTCTGGGAACCCCTTTAAGGCCTGAGCATCTAATTAGCTGTACACGAAGGGGGTGTAGGGTTCAGGGTGCTTGTCCCACGCTGTTCTCTGAAGCCGGCGCAAGATGAGCCCTTCAATTCCCCAACCCAATCTTCGAAAAAGCGCAAAGCCCGTCACCAAACCTTTTGGCACCACAAGAGAGGCTCAGTCGAACCCTACCACCGTGAGTGCCTAAACCCTCACGTCTGAAGGGTGTAGAGTTTAGATGGGCCTTTGCTTGAATCCTATGGCAAGCTTTCCCCTATCCAATCACAACAGTTATGGCATGATGTGGACGAACTGTTCAATAACGGCAGCCGGAGACCGACCGAAGACTGCCTTTACTTGTAGGTTCATGGCACTTAATAACCCAATCATAGCTGCACTGATTACCCAATTATCACCACATTAGGGCGCCTAAGGGGCTTATAAGCGGATTATAAGTACAGCTAGTATTGGGTTATAAGCTATAAGTTGTACCCCTAGCATAATCCCCATCAAGGACTGCTAGTATAAGGGGGAACATCCCAAGGTTTAGGGTACAAGTTGGAGTTTACGAAGAGAGTTTAGGATACTCTGGGGCGCCCTGCCGAGAGAGTGCATGTCCAGCCGCGTCCGATATTCAGAGCGCAGCATTGGATTGCAACTCGGCGCACAACGCATCAGCAACGCACTCGACCCTCCCTGGGTTGTTCTCAACCCTAGACCCTAAACCCTAAACCGTGGCTCCTAAACCCTAGACCTTTACAGCTAAAACCGTGCAGGCGCAGGCTGAGGATCCAAGCCCAGGGCCCTCAATCACTTCTTGCTGCATGGGCTGAGGACGGTGCCCAACATGTTTGAAACAGCTTAACCATAGCCACAAGAAATCCGAAATCCGCATATAAGGTGCCCCTTCTGAGCGTTCTTGAAGCCTGAGCCTCCCTGCTAGAGCTACCGTGCCCCGTGAAGTCCTTCAAAAATAGGGTCGATAAGTATCACGTGTCCATGGGTTGCATACGGATATAGGTCCCACAGAACTTCTAGAACTTGATACCTTGTTCCAAATCGACTCCTGTTGGGAGGAAAAGTCGAGCCCACACAAACAAAATGCATGTACGCCTCGATATCAACCCTAAACCCTAACCCCTGTTATGTGCTGCCTATTAAAAACAATTATGGTGACTTAGCTCAAGCTCCTTAGCAAGAACCGGGTTTCAAGGGGAGATTCCGTCAGACCCATGTCCTTAAGATAAGCTTAGGCTATATAGGGTTTAGCGCTACCATAGGGATTGGGGTCTAGAGGGCTTCAGGGCTTTTAGGGTTTTCGTTAGGGTATTTATGCTTTTCAGCATTACAGGGTTTTGGGGGTTTTCAGGGTAGCCTGCGGACGTGCCGAGAGACCAGTGCGAAGGGATGACCCGGGGGCGGGACTCCAATTCTGTCCAGCCGAGCAAAAACTGGACCTGGAGGGCTTGTGCTGGGGTTTCTTGAAAGGTTCTTTGGACAAAAAATGTGTCTTTGCCACCGGCCAAGCAGACTGGAATAGTGAAGTCTCCGACGTTTGCATGAGAGTTGCTTTAGCTTTTGGCCTTGTTTCTATCTCTTACGCTGCCTTGCAAGGATACGTACCTGGGTTTTCGCTTACCTTAAGACTTAAGAACCTACACCTCCTTTTTGTATGTTGCCTCAGAATCCTATAAGGGGATTTCTAGTCGTAACCTACACAAAAGAAGGGTTTGAGTTCTTGAGGTATAGAATTGTCGATACCTGGTAACCCTCCACCCTAAGCCCCAAGCCCAGCGCGTGGGTAGTTCTCTAAATCCCTTTTTGGGCCCCATATAGTACGGCACCTTATAGAAAGGACGCCGAAGCAAAACCTAATTTCGAGAGCCATTCAGACATGAGTGTTTCCGAGATTAGGGGCACCTTATTGGGCCTTACAGCAAGGGAATCTTACTATTTGGGGGTCTATATTGGGGTCCCCTATTCGCCAAAACCCTAAACCCTAAACCCTTTTTTTGAACCCTAAAAAACCCTTTTTTGAACCCTAAACCCTAAACCCTAACAGCCGAGCCCCTGGCCCATGCAGAAACCGGCCAATAGCGACCTCGGCGGCTCGGTGTTTTCCACGTCGGTTTAGGGTTTAGGTTGTTTTTGCCACCCGCCTAAGAGTTTAGGGTTTTGCAACCCTTAAGGCCCTTTGCTGACCCCTACATAGACCCTAAGCCCTTGTCTCTGGAGGAGCTGTAGAGTCGCAGTCTCGAGGCCTACAAAGGTCTACAGCAGGTTTCGAGGAGTTGGGGAGTCTCGCTTGTAGCTCCTTTTCCCCAAAGAACAAACCTACTTCCCCACTGCACCCTTGTAGGGCTTGTTCCGCATAAACTGGAAGAGTCAAGAATGGGGACATGTCATGAACCCTGACCCCTTCAATGTTCGGTTTGTCTCCTTTCCGGGAGGGAGGGAGGGGGGGATGGGGTGGGGGACGGGCGGGAAGAAAGGGGTGGGGGGAGGGGGGGGTTGTATTGGGGGGGACGGTCCGGGGTGTTGGGCAGGATGACCGGTGCAGCGTTCAAGGTTCAGACCTGCCACGAACTTGGCCCGGCAGGATACACTCCTAACCGGCGGGGGCCTTTTGCACTGCATCGCACACGAGAAGCGGATTTACCCGAAACCCCGCAACACCAACCGGAAATGCTGAGGGCTGCGGCAGTCACCACCCACGTCCAAATGGTGCCAGGAAGTCGCGCCGTCCTGTTGTTGGCTCTCGTTTCTGCAGGCTGGCTACTGTAGACGCTTACTCCTATTTGCTTAAGAACCCCAAAAGGAAAATAGTTATCCCTATATTGCCCTTGTAAGGAAGAATATTTCTATTTTTGGGGGGCTCTTAAGCAATTAGTAGCTTAGCGTTGGTGTTTAGGGCTTATAGTGTGCGGGCCTTTAGAGGAAACCCTAAGCATCAGTGGCCAAGCTCGACAAATGTCCCCTCATGTCTCGGGAAATCCCGGAGCTTTAAACCCTAAACCTAAACCCTAATCCCTAGACCCTAACCCCTACACCCTAAACCCCTAACCCTAAACCCTAAACTCTAAACCCTAAACCCTTCTCTCAATCCGCCTCATAAGCCGAGTGTGCTGCCCAGTGCGGGCAGCAGTGCTGGCCACAGAGAAATGTCACAAGCACCCCAGATAAATCCAAAACCCAGAAGGCTTCAAACCCACATCCCGCACCCCGCATCCCAAAAAGTTCTAATGCCCCCACCGACCCTTTTCTCGAACCCAGGCGCTCCATCCCGGCCCTGAAACTTCCAAGCAAAGCAGGGCCTGCCCCACGCGAGTGTTGCGCGACGGCACTGGCCGCTCCTGCATTGCTACTTATGACACATTCATGTTGGGATGCTCCTTATACCAACAGTCCTTCATAGGGATTATAATAGGGGGTACTAGAACCCCTATTCAAGGACTGTCAGTATGAGAGGGAACATCTTAACATTCATGGGATTTGTGGGGTTTAGGGTTTGGGGATGAGGTGCTTGTGAAAACGTACCTCCCCTCCAAAACATTGCAGCCAGCTGCCAAACCCAAGTATGTGCAAGCCCCAGTTGCCTCCCAGCCCTATTGAATCCTTGCTGCCACCGGATTCAGGGTCTACGATTTGCTTCAGAACCCCCCCCCCCCCCCCCCCCCAAAAAAAAAAAAAGAAAGAAAAGAAATCCCCCTATGACCCTTCTAGGGAAAAATGCTTTATTCTTTCAGGGTGTTGTTAAGAGACACTAGGGGTCCCAGGGCCGTTAAGTCCTTCAGGCTTGGAACGGCCGATTTCCTCCCACGTCCGCCTTGTTAAAGACACCCTTCAATGGCATACAGTACCCTGCAAATTCCAGCCTTTTTGCGGTTTGGGGTTTCAGGGTTCAGGGTTTTTGGGTTTGGGGTGTTTGGGGCTTTAAAGGTTTAGGGTAAACAAAACCCCAGACTCATCAGAAAAGGAGTGTCCTTCCGAAGCCTTAGGACCCCACGCTCTCCGAGGCGTGAAAAACCCTAACCTATGAGTTTGTCTCATGCATGCTTGCTCAAAACTTCAAGACCCCAAAGCCTTCATAGCCAACCAACATGAACTGTAACTCGCAAAGCCCCACAAGTGCCCCTGAATCCTACACCCTAATTCAAACCCATGTCAGTCTAAAGGCGAGGACAGTTTCGCATTTCACGAACCTAGAAAACAACGACGACACTTTCGAGATGCTTCGGGGACGGCGCGCGCGGGAACGCCTGCGCCCCGGCGAGCTCACGATTACCGCACGAAAAGCCGAGCAAGCTTCGAGGAAAAATGCAGGGTCGGGCCACAGGCGCGTGAAAAAAAAACAATAAACCCCGTAAACCCTAAACCTCTAACCCTACACCGTAAACACAAAAAAACAATACACTCCTGTAAGCCCTAAACCTCTCATGAATTCCGTCCATCTCCAGGGTCTTCTGGCTGCCCTAAACCCTATAAACCCTGCAAAACCCTCTAAACCCCCTCATAAACCCCTGTAGGCCTTATAAAGCCCAATCCAAACCTTTCCTAAACCCCAAACTCAGAGACCCTAAATAAGCCCAAAAAAACCTAAACCCTAAGAACCCCTTAAAAAACCAAAACGATCCGAAAAAACCCTAAGAACCCTTTAACAAAAACCCATACAAATCCTGTAAGCCCTAAACCCTAAGCCCCAAGCCTTCCCAACCAACTCTAGGGTCTCCTGGCTGCCATCCTAAACCCTAAGCCCTAAGCCCTAAACCCTAAACTCTAAACCCTAAACCCTAAACCCCAAACCCCAAACCCCAAACCCTAAACCCTAAACCCTAAACCCCAACCCCTTAGCCCTAAGCCCTAAGCCCTAAACCCTAAACCCTAAACCTTACCCAAGCAGGCTCTCCTGGCTGCCATCCTCAGGGTCGCCCCGCCAGCTGTGCACGTCAACGGCAAGGCCGAAGTCGACGAGGCCTCGGTGGGACACAGGGCTTCAGAGTTTTGTTAGGGGTTCTAGGGTCTTTGTTATGCAAATAGGGTTTTGGGGGGGTTTGCTTAGGGTTTTTAGCAATTTAGGGTTTAGGACTTTGTTTTCCTTTCTGCCAGATTGTTGTACACGCTTAGAGCACAGGGATCTCTGCCAAACTCTACACAGCATCCTCGTGAAGCATATGCACGCGCGAAAGAAATGAGAGGGTTTAGGGTCTAGGGTTGAGGGTTGAGGGCTTTAGGGTTTTGTCACGCATTGCTAAATTTCCTCACTGACACGTCAAAAGTCATCATGCTGTACCTGCTGAAAGATATGCTGTTGTTCGCATCTGGTGAGAGGGACAATCGCGCGACGCTTTTCGGGGTGCTTCAAAGGCATCCGGCAAACAGCAGAGCCGAGGGCCTGGGAATCAGCTCAAGGGCCAACAGCGCCTAACTACAGGAAACTTGAAGATTGGGATGTTCCCCCGTTTACGAACAGTCCTTAATTGGGATTGGTACTAGAATCCCTATTAAGGACTGTTAGCAGAAGGGGGGGCATCCCAACTTGGAGATCTTGACAGCCGCCAAAGGAATCCTCAAAAGACAGGAGGATTGACTAGACCCAGGAGTAACCTAGGAATAAAAAGGGTGCCCTTTTTGGCTGTAAGGGGATTACAAAGGGAACCCCAACCCTACAAAATGGAAACAGGGCCTACTCCGGGTCCCAGTAGCCCTTAACCCTAAACCCTGAACCCTAAAAAAAGGAAATCAGGTTGATGCCACCCAGCGGCCATACTTGGGCTTTGGGCCTTCGGACATATCGATGAGGATGTTGTGCCTCGCAGCTCATTCAGAGCACAACCTCCCCACTTTCACCATACGCCCAAAAGCCCGAACGAGCCGGCGTCAGCCTGCAGCCACGCCAAAACCCTTCAATGAGGAGATGCCCTGAGGAGCGGGCGCGTTGACGTCCCTATGATATGCGAGGGCTGCCTCGGCGGCAGCTGCTCTTTTGCGTTGGTTTCTTGTTACTGGGGTAACCTGATGTTCTGATTACGAGTTGTATGATGGGACCACAACCGAACAGTTGAAGCTTCGCAATGTTCAGGGCGCCATAAACCCAAACCCTAAGCCTTATTGCGTCACCTCCAAAGTACCCAGAATCATGGCCTATACTATGCTACATCAAGAAGTCGGCCTATGACTTCGGTACTTTAGGAAAATTTAAGGCTCTTCTACTACAGGGGCTCAGGGTCCCTTTATACTTATACCAAAAAGCCAAAACCCTATTCTTACTAATGAAGGCCCCTATATGACTCTAAGAAACGTTAAGGCTCTAATATGCTCTAATATAGGGATCGGAATACTTACTAATAGTATTCCCTTATGGTCCCAAAATAACCCACAAAACCCTGTTCTTATGATTAAGGCCCCCTATATATAACTTGAAGAAACTTTAAGGCACCTTTGGCACTAACCCTAAACCCTAAACCCTAAACCCTAAACCCTAAACGGCCCTAGACCCTGGACCCTAAACCCTAAACCCTAAGGTCCCGGCTATATGCTCCTCAAACGCCGGCGCGAGCTGCAGCAGCAGCTCCCGGGAGAAGCGGCAGGCCTCTTCTCAATACAACTTAAGCACGAAAGACAGGGTTCGGGTTTAGGGTTTATAGGGTTTAGGGTTTAGGGTTTAGGGTTTAGGGTTTAGGGTTTAGGGTTTAGGGTTTAGGGTTTAGGGTTTGTAGGGTTTAGGGTTTAGGGTGTGGGGTGTAGGGTTTAGGGTTTAGGGTTTAGGGCTACTTGGAGGTTCATGGGTAGCTAGAAGTGGGGGGTAGCTATAAGTAGGCTGTCGATACCGGGGTAATAGCCTTATTTGGGGTACTTATCATCCCACTCAGGACTACCCATGAACCTGCAAGCAGATATCGGAAATATATGGACTGCAAGTCACTTTGCGGGCTTGATTCAGGGCATCTGCGCATTACAGGTGCAGGAGACTCGACTTTGGGGAACCCATGTCAACGGGCCCAGAAAGGTACAACTCTGCTCAACCATATTTTCGCCCTTCCCCCCCCCCCAGCCCCACCCCCAGCATAAAAAGCCTGACAGCTGTAAGCCCCTGAACTGCGCCCATGCCTAAAGGGTTTATGGCTCATAATACCTTCAGAGGGATTACAGTATCCTATATACCCCTAAACCCTAAACCCTAAACCCTAAACCCTAAACCCTGAACCCTGAACCCTAAACCCTAAACCCTAAACCCTAAACCCTAAACCCTAAACCAACGAACGGAGCGGCCTCTGCCACGCCTTGAATCCGCAGGTTCGCAGAGCCTTAGACCAGGCGAAGCTTTGGGGGGCTCAACTCCATAAGAGCCTAAGAAGGGGAGTCTTAAAGGCAAGAAATCAGACAGCCAAAGAAGTTCTCAGCCCTGAGCACAACTCAAGTGGTTGCTTTTGTTGGGCTTAGGGGTTGTGTTTATGGGCTTTAGGGAGCACATGGAGCAAATGGAAACAGGGTTTAGGGGTTAGCCGGAGGTAGTGTTCCGGAAAAGTGAGACACCCAAGTGAGTGAACCTATATGCTTGAGTTGTTCTTGGTAGGGGAGACCATACAAGCCGAGATGGTTTCAGAGTTTCAGACTGGGCCAATCCCGAGGACCGAGCCGAAGTTCTGCAACTGCGCCTCGTCCTGTTTAAGCCTGGAGCATGGCTTAGTGTTCAGGGTTTAATCGCTCACACTCGGACGGTTTAGGGTTTAGGGCTTGGGGTTTAGGGATGCCGTGCTTGCTTTGGGGGCACTTTGGTTCATGAGCCATGCGAAGCAACCAAGTTCCACCCGACTCAACAACCCGTTAGCCGGGCCCGAAGAGGCAACTCCCCTTGCACCTTGAATCCCTGGAACACCTACAACACTAACCCTAAACCCTAAACACTAAACCCCAAACCCTAAGCGAGTAAAATCGATACCTGAAAAAGTAAGGAGCGATTCACAGGCCTCCCCCAAACCTTTTGCCCTTTTTGGGGGTGGGCTATTTTTCGAAGGGAACCTTGAAGGGAAAAAGGGCAAGCCCCCCTAAAGCCTGGCCTAAGGAAGGTGTCATCCTAAACTTAAACCCTAAACCCTTTTTTCTAAACCCTAGACCCTAGACCCTAGACCCTAAACCCTAAACCCTAAACCCTAAACCCTAAACCCTAACCCTAAACCCTAAACCCTAAACCCTAAACCCTACCCCCCCCCCCCCCCCCCCAAAAAAAAAAAAAAAAAAAACCTGGCCTAAGGAAGGTATCTAGTGGCTGCCCAGGTAGGCGGGTCATGGCCTCGGCAGGCAGATCGACTTTGAAGGAGAGGTGGGGATGGAAGGGTTTAGGGTTTAGGGTTTAGGGTTTAGGGTTTAGGGTTTAGGGTTTAGGGTTTAGGGTTTAGGGTTTAGGGTTTAGGGTTTAGGGTTTAGGGTTTAGGGTATAAGGCTACTTGATGGCTCTGGGAGCTTGGCCCCTCGTATTGATTATAGACATATGTGCCTGTCCCCAAATGGGGGACACCATCGAATACCCAAAGATCTCGTGAAACCTTAGGATTAGGGCCACTCTTCCAAACAACTTTGGTCGAGCTCCAGAACCGTAGATGCTGAGACGCTAAGGTCAGCGACTTTTTTCCCCCAGCGTTTGTCTCATTCAGTGGGGGCACACCAGCGCAGGAGCTGCGGCTTTCGGGTTTATGGCTTGTGTGCAAACAGTGCGAGGTGTGTAGCCAGCCAAGGGTAAGGTAACGACGGGCAGCTGCATGAAACCGGGAATGATAAGACTCATGCCGAGCTCACTTATTGTCGTGGAGTCCCCTAAACCCTCAAGGTCCTCAACTCATACGCTATTAGGCTTGAACCCTGAAACAACCCTTTTCCCTTAGCCGATTGCGAGCAGTAAGGGAGATGTAAGGCACCTCGTATGCCCCAACTTCCTCCTCAGAGCCGAAAAGGTTGAGGCTTTTTTTCGCCGCAGTTCCGGCCCTGCTTGTTGCAGAGCGTGCGTGCAGAGGCGATTTTTTTGCTAACAGGCTAAGAGAGGGCTTCCCAGTGACTGGGGTCATGGATTTCCGAAGATGGGCACTTGACTCTTGAGCCAGAAAAAGGCTTTGGTGATGTTGTTGATTCTGGTTCAGTAAGTAGGGGGCACAAGGGGGATACAGAAATGTTCCAAATAGCTTAGGCTCCTGGCTGACCCCTAACCATACATAAACCCAGCCCGAAACCCTAAACCCTTAAACTCTAAACCCCTAAACCCTAAACCCGAAACAGCATGGAGGAATTCCCGATCCCTCGCCACTGGGCGCCCGTGGACGGCAGAACGCTCAGACCCTTGGAAGTGCGAGGACGTCCTGGCCATGGGACACATCGGTTTAGGGTTTAGGGTTTAGGGCCTTCAGATTAGGAGTTAGGGGTTCAGGGGTTGCGGGGTTTAGGGATTTAGGGGTTTAGGTAAGGGTTTTGTTAGGGGTTTAGGATGGTTAGGGTTTAGGCGTGTAAGCTTTAATTAGGGCTTAAGGGGCTTAGGCTTGTTGCTTATGGTGTGGGGTTCAGGGGGCTCAGGAGTTTGGATTTACCAATGCTGGATCATCGTTTTGTTCATATTCAGGGGGCCTCGGCGGCCTAGGTCTTTCCGTCTTTCACTCTCCTGCCGCGGCGTGAACTGGGTCCGCTTGCCCAAGCCCTCTCTGAAGAACCTGAGCCCACAAAGATAGAGTTTCAGGCCTAAGCCCTAGACCCAAAACGGCGCTTAAACCCTTTTTTTGAAGCTGGACTTGCTGACTGCCAGACACCCGCCTATCCTCGCCTTCTTGACGCCTAGACCGCAAACCCTATGAGCCCTAAGCCCTAAACCCAAAATTAGTTCCCACCCAAAGCCCTAAACCCGAAGAGTTGAATCCGTTTGGCCACTACCTGCTTCGAACTCACCTCCTCAGGGTTCTACGACAAAATCGTCCAAAGCCTGCTTTGTACCAATATTCTACTGCTACCATTGGCTTGAGAACCACCCAAACAATGAAAGATACAAGGGATATGTAGGGATCATTATTCTTGACTCGTTTCGGGTGATTAAGCAATGGTAGCATATATGGTTTACTCTTCTGCCACCCGCAGCACCACGCTGCGCTGCGTCATAGGGTTCATAGGTTCAGGGTTGATACAATAAGGTGCACATAGGGTTTCAAGGCCCTATTTTGGAATGGGAAGCTATTATCCATGACATGATTATGTAAAACAGCATTACGTGTCAAAAGCAGTGAAGAAACACAAGCCGCTTCCGCATTTCATGTCAGATGCAAACCCCCCAACTAGCAACAAAAGCTGTATCCCATCAGAATTAGGGTTAGTTTACCCGAAGCCCTGACGTCCAAACAAACCCTAAACCCTAAACCCTAAGCCCTAAACCCTAAACCCTAAGCCCTAAGCCCTAAACACAAACCATGCCATAGCAGGCCAAAGAGCGGATGCGCTTTTAGTGCACGGCGCGGGGTGCAGGCGACCGCTGCCGTGGGGGCCATCAGCGGCGTGTATCTGGCTTAAGTTTAGGGTTTAGGGTTTAGGGTTTAGGGTTTAGGGTTTAGGGTTTAGGTTTTAAGGTTTAGGGTTTAGGGACTCTTCAGGGTTCGGACGGTTTCTGGTTTAGGAGGCGTATAGGCTAGAGGGTAAAAAGGCACGCCGTAAGGATATCAGTACTCAACAGCCCAAACACTTGTATTCAGCACCTGCTGACCTAAAGGAGATGAATGAAACACATCAAGGCCCATAGCTAGAAGCTCGAATCAGAACTCTAGGAACATAGGCGCACCCCTAGTGCACCCTAAGTACAGGAACCACCCAAAAGAGGTACCCCTCTTTTGGGGAACACCCTCACGTCGTCCTTTTTTCTAATAATCCCCGCCTGCTAGTCCACCTGCTCCTAAACCCCCTTTTGAACCCAGGCTCTGCACTATCAGCTGGGAAACAGGCATGACAATTGCACCCCTGTCTGGAAACTTTGGCAGGTACATAAATCTTAACGAGCGAATCAGAATCCATCACATCATGCTTTTACTTTCGTCTTCGTCTCCACCGTGTATGTGTAACTCCTGATGCGACTGTGCGCGCAAGCGGTGGCGTGCTTCACTTTTCTGCCTTTTCTGAGCCAGCCTGTCTGTCCTGTATTGTTCAACGAGGGTCGGTGTTGACTGGTAGCGATGTGACTGTATCGCCCCTTCAAAACCCTAAACCCTAAATCCTAATGCCTAAGCCCTTTTGAACCTAGACTCTGCAGGCTGTGAAACGTGGCAGACGTCATGCGTCCCCCACACCCGCAGACCTACGAGCATACTCGAACTCCTCAAGCCGACAGAACGAAAGAAGCACTCCAAACCCTAAACCCTAAACCCGAAACCCGAAACCCTTGAACCCTAAACCCTAAAACCTAAACCCTAGACCCTAAACCCTAAACCCTAAAACCTCCCTCCCCTCCACAAAAAAGGGGTGCAAACCCCCCTAAGCTTGCGGACGCCGAGCGGCTCCCCCGGTCCCGGGGGCTCCCGGGGATCCTCCACGATGGGCTCGTTGGACTTGCGGACCTCCTTGCCTGTTTAGGGTTTAGGGTTAGGGGTTTCGGGTTTAGGGTTTAGGGTTTGGGGTTTGGGGTTTAGGGGTTTAGGGGTTTATAGGGTTTAGGGTTTGGGGTTTAGGGTTTGGGGTTGAGGGCTTAGGGCTTGGGTTTGCACACCCAAGCCCGCCCCCCAATGAAATCTCTGGAAGTCCCCACAGGGCCCAAAAAGCATCGCTTACAAGCCCTCCGGCCCCATCTCCCCAATAAGCTCTGAAAGACCCAAGCAAATCTTCCGGGCTGCTTTATCCACGACTCAAAAACCCTTGAAACGATACCCCTGCCATCGGCTGGGACATGCCTGAAAATCCTAAATCCTTCATGCAGAAAGCTTCGTGAACCTGCAGGCCTCATACTAAAAAAACAACCTAACGTTTATTGAGCCCATAGGCCCATACAGCTTGAAAGCCCACACCCGACAAGCCCCTAAAACCCTAAAACCTATCGGGGTACTGCGACAAGGTTTCTGTAGTATAGTGAGCGATGTAGTTTGGGGGATCACCCTAAACCCTAAACTCGAAACCCTAAACCCTAAACCCTAAACCCTAAACCCTACGCCCTGCAGTCGCGAGGCTGAAAGGCCAGGAGGGCTTGCTCGGGGTTACGGAAGACCATCCTGGACCTGGAGCTCCCGAGGGCGTCTCTACTTGGACGTTCATGGTAAAAGTGGGGTTATAAGTAGGGTTTAGGGTTTAGGGTTTAGGGTTTAGGGATATTTATAGCTGGTGATAAGTTGTATCCTTATGTAGGGTACTTATAATCCGGGTCATTGCTACCCATAAACCTTCAAGTAGGCAACATGGGTGGCCTGCGCTACTTAGAATGGTGGAGGGTGCAGGCTTTCTCGGGGTCTATTCAATATTAGGGGGTGTTTGGGGTGGATAGGCAAATTCATATAGGCAGGTGTGCGTAGGATGTGAGAGAGGCTTGTAGATTTGGGTCTGCGGGCTTGGGACGCATTGCTTTTGTTGAATGTTTCGGGCTTTGATTTGAGGCTTGATCTAGCCCGTGCTACCTTCTTGAACCCTACTGGAAACCCCAACTGCGTCCCCGCATGAGCCTTCCAATCTACAAAACGCCCTCAACCAAAAAAAACAGGGCCACAACACCCACGAACCTTCCAGTGAATCCAAGGCACGGGAGTCGTAGTCCAATGGCGAGGGCTCCTCTCCAGCGTCGCGGGGCGTCGCCGGCAGCAGGATGGTGCCCCCTGTGCGCTTTCCTGTCCGGTGGAGGAAAGCACGTACTGGTACCAAGGGCCGGTGCAAAAATCGCTAAGAAGCGTCAGAACTCACCAAGTTCGAACAACTCATTGGGGTTCCATAGATGACGTTGAGAAGCTTCGGACGTAGATTAGGGCACTGAGCTGCCATAGGCCAGGCTGTATACACATGGCACCTGAACCCTGCAGGACCCTCAGTCGAAGATGTCTACCGGCTCGACTTCTTTCATGATGTCTTGCTCGACCAAACTAAACAAGATTGGACCTTATGCCGCACAATCGGCCTTGTCCAACATGTCCAACATGCACAAGGGAGTGTCCCGAATATCAGCGAGCTGGGCAATGCCCAAGGCCCAAGCCCCACAAACCCCCAACAGACCCCTTCAAGAAGGAAGCAATAAAACTAGGTTGCTATATCCCGTTTGAGGTTCGCAGCAGCTAAGAGCCTCTGGGCCCTCATTTATGGTACCGGAACTCTCTGGCGTGCCTCTGGGTCCCCCAAACCTTTGTTTTGAATCCAGGCCTACGCACTCAAACCCTAAACTTGCCCTAAACCGCCTAAACCGCCTAAACCCTAAACTCCTAAACCCTTAACCCTAAACCCTAAACTCTAAACCCTAAACTCTGCGCCCCAATTGAACCCAAGACTCGGAACGAGAAGGCTCCCGGGAAGGGCCGCATCGGCGCCCGGGGGCCGCTGCCGACGCCGTAGCCGGCGGGGCAGGCCGCTGGTCCCGGGCCTTCCGGCGGTTCAGGGTTTAGGGTTTAGGGTTTACAGGGTTTCAGAGATCCAGCTGTTTTTTTTGGTTGTGGGGGGTTTGTAATATGCGGTCTTTAGGGTCTTAGGGTTTGGGATGCAGGTCTTGGGGGGTTCAGGGTTTAAGGTTTAGGACTTTTGGGCCTTCCGGCTTTAAAAGTGTAGGCGACAGGTTGAACTCAAACTTTAGGCCTTCGAGAGGGGAGTTTGAGCGGTCGCTGAAGGGGCCTTTCACAAAGACGACGAAAAGCTTGGTGCTGCGTCATGCATTTGCGTTGCTAGGAGGCTTTGAAACCCTAAACCTTCAACCCTGAATTCTCATTAAGCTGAGAACCTCAGCCTGCCTCTGGCCCAAGATCTTCGGATACGCTTGCAGAAATAGGTGTTGGCAGGTATTCGTGGCTCAGCCCTAGACTTCAACCCTGAAACCCTGGCGCCACCGTGGTCAATCCGAGTCAATCCAAAACCGCTTGAGAAAGTTCTTGCTCATCATCAGCTGCAACTTCCTTCGCTCGATGCTAGTCACAAGAGGCGCCACCTCATCATCGCAAGCCCAGTGAAGCAGAAAGACCGACTCTCTCTCTCTCTCTCTTTCTTTGTTTCGGAGGGCTCTCTCTCCCTCTCTCTCTCGCTCTCACCGTTGGCCATTGCGCGGCCTTCCGTCATGTACTGTGTGGTCAGCTGCTGCGGAGAGGGCGGCACATTGAGTACCTCCACTCTCAGAGTTGAGCCAGAGAACAGCCTTCTCAAACCGACATTTTTGAAGAAACAAACTCTTAGTTGTCCAGTAACCTGGGGGAATTAAAGGTAACCCTCTGGGATTTATAGGGATTCGAATACCCCAAAAAGATTATCAAGGATACCTAGACCTACTCTACTACTAAGAACTTACTATGCGATGGCCATTGCCTCCACACAACTTGAGAGCAAGCTGGAGGATGGAGCGGGGCCGAGCCTGGGAGAAGATCGTGGTCGAACTGACATCCTGGTCCAGGCGAGGGGGTGGGGGTGGCGGTTACCCTAAACCCTAAACCCTCAACCCTAATTCCTGAACCGTAGAGTTGCTTAGCCCGAAAAAATTGAAACAAAAACAACAATAGGGAAGAATACTTCCACTTTTTTGGGGGGGTTCTAATGCAAAGAGTGGTTTAGGGTTCAGGGCGCCGGCTTGCACTCAGGAAACGGTCTCTCTCCCGAAGCCTGAAACCAACTTGGCGTTGCAGGCCACTCGGGCATGCAACGGAAACTCACCAGCCTCCGTTTTTAGGGTTTATAGGGTTTATGCAAGCCTGTTTCCAGCTGAAACTACTCAGCTCCCGTATCCATTATTGCATCTCCGCATGTAGTCCTGTTAACGTGTCTTACAACTGGCTCCTGCGTTGTATTCGCGCCAGGGAAGATCCAGTCCTGAGCTGCCAGGCATCCACGATACATCTGCGGTTGCCACTTCTTGACTTGCAGGCTCCGCGCCCGCAGAATCTGTGGAGTGATTTCGAGCGGCTCCATACTCTGCGATGCTTTGCCCCAGTGAAAAATCGTGCGCAACATCCAACACCGGCTGCTTAAACGGTTTACACAATCCTGCTGAGCTAAGCTTGGGCTTCATAGTGCTACAGACTCATTACGAATGCCGGGCACCGAGAGTCATCCAAGAACTCCACCTCCTGCAGCGTCAGTGTGCCGCTCCTCTCCACATCCAGGGCATAGAACCTTCGCTCAGGGATTGTAAGGCTTTAATTGAGGCTGTTGGCTTCTCAAGTTCTGGTTTGCGATTACGAGCCCACGTTGGCACTTACCCGGCTGCCCGAATGCCCGGTCGGGGTCCGTACTGAAGCGCCTGTGCATGCTAGTGGCTTGCCAACGTGCTTGGCATGCATCTTTCCCTGTGCCAGTCCGTTTGCCAGCAGCCACAGTCGAGGCACAGTGTGCTGGCATCGCCCTCAAACCCGTAGAAGCGCAAGGATCGCCGCCACTCACGGTAGTTCACCTGAGTAGGGGCGCACCGCTCCAACATCTTATGTTTTATACTTTGTTTAGGGTTTAGGGTTTCCGGTTTAGGAATCACGTGAGTGTACAAGCCCGAACAGTGCGACGGCAATTCCTTCAATGTCTGAACCTGGGCCCCGTTCTATCTCAGCGAGGTGTCCTCGTTGTCGCCGCTGTTGTCAAAGACGCTGAAAGCAGACCGAACGCTGCCAAACTCCTCATCGCACCACCTTCCCAACAGACATGGTCTTGGGGTATGTGACTTTCTACAATACAAGACATGCAACATGCCCATACCACCCCCGAAACAATTACTAAAGACTGCTCGCCCCTCTCCCTCACAGAAGGCCCCTCTTCTCTGTGCCGTGCTGCCTGCGGAAGTTGGCTAAGGCGCTGGACGAGGCCGGATCGATCTCCTGAAAACAACATCGCAGACCGAACTTAAATATACGACACATCCCTATAGCTTTGATTTGCAGAAGACTCCGCTCCTTTGTTCTCTATAACGCAGGCATACCTCATGCTTTCAGGGGATGTTGGCATACATTATCTTCAAATATCTCTCAAACCCTACCAGGCAACTGCAAGGAACTGGACCTTCTTCGCATGCGGACTTGCCATGCTTGCACGAAGGAGCCCTTCCCCTTCACTCTGGGAACGCTCCTGGAGGGTGATGTATCCGGACAGATCCTCATCCAGCGCCCTCCAAGCGCCAGCCACGTCGCCTTCAGGAACACGGAAGCTGCACAAGCCATGTGGGAGGAGAGGCCAAAGTATGTTTTGCAGGAAACTTCGCTCTCCTAAACAAGGAGAAGGACTAGACCCACAAACGGCCCGAACCCCAGACCTAAAGCCTCAAGAGACTCAAGAGAGTAACCCGGGGCCTTTGAACTTCAGCTTTTGGCACGCTGCATCAAACTCGTCGAAGTTGCAGCGGTTGCTAGAGTCCTGGAGCACATCACAGTTCCCCGAACTTCTTTGTTCAACCGGAGACTAGGCTGCTACAAGGCCTAGTTGATTTTGTCTTCGGGATCCGCTCTGGGCCTTGCCAGGCCTACTTTTGGAGTCCTATCAGCTGCAGCTGCGGGGGGGGGGGGGGGGGGGGGCGAAGGGGGGCAGCAGAACCACCCTGCCGAAATCAAGGCCACTAAGGCAAATGTGCTGAAGTCTTGCAGGCATGGCCCAACAACAAGACAGGAAAGTCGACCCAATCACCATAAAGCTGAGGAATGGCCCTCAAGTCCCTACAAAGCGCCCTCCCTTCGGGGGAGTAGTCCACCACTTTTGCACCACGGGTCGCATTTTGCAGCTCTGGCATGCCAGGTCGGCCTGAGGGTTTGTTGGCTTGGTCACTGCCAAAGTGTCAGCGAACCGCCCAGATTTCCCCCTGCAGAGCCTGTATCTTGTGAACATACTTCTGCAACAAAACATTCTCGCTTTGCGCTTTCAGAAGCGCGTGCTCGCTTCTTAACGCTTGGAGCTTTTCCAGCTGCCAGGTATTCAGTTGCCCAGCGGCCGCTTGCATTGACGCTATCTTGAAAGCTCTCGTCCGAGCTGCCTGGTCCTGCCTTTTCCCGTATGCCTGGTTGCCGACCAGCTCTGCCAAAGCTGCGCCCACTTGCTCTGCATTTTCAGGCCTCAAACGCAATGCCAGCTCTGCTTGTGCTGCTTTGCACCGCATCCCGGCTCCCAACATAGCACGCAACGCTGCCTTGCTGTTGGATGTGCCCTCGACGCACAAAAAGGAAATGCTTCTGGGTGGGTATGAGTAGCTGCGAACCGGGGCCTGCAATCCGAGGTCATGCGCCAAACATCTTCGCACACAATGCAACACGGTTCCAAACTTCTGACCGATCTGAAGTCGAAGCGTGGCTTTGCCTCTGTGCTGTATGTAACCTTCTGCGTCGAAGAAACCGGAAACGTACCCAACCGAGCATCGGCGAGCGATCGCGGAATCAACGCGCTTCAGCAAGCTTAACTCCACCATACAGCTTCCTCGGCTGGACTTCTCTTGAGGCCACTCCGATGCTAACAAGAGCTGGCGGTGTTTTGTTATGCTGTAGGGGGCCAGAAGTTGCGAAGCGGAACGGGCAGAGGGCCCGCAGACAACCCACCTCAAGGACGGCTTCCGCAGCCCTTTGCCATCAGAGTTTCTAGTTATACTGCCCCCGAATGTGCTACGGAACAGCAGTAGTATATCCGCCTTGTCGTAGGACTGCGTCACCCTCAAGGTACACCCTCCAGGCCTGCCTGCCACGCATCCGTCTCCGTCAAAGAAGCCAGCCAAGTAGGGCAACACTGCTGCTGTCGATTCTTCTGCCGACGCTGAACATATGGCAGTGGTCGTCCGCAGTGGCAGCTCATACGTTCGGCCACCTCCATGGAAACGAATCAACTTCGGCCAGCCCAGGGTCCGCAGATCTGCCCTCAGTTGCAAGTTCTTCCGCTGCAGCACTTCCAATGTGTCACCAGATTCCTGGGCCAACTCAGGGCAAGGAGCCTGGTAGGTAGGGCAGCTGGGCAGGGACACGGCTGAAGTTGCAGCGCGTATGGAGGCAAATGTTCGAGCATCGGGCCAAGGAAGGCGGATCCTGACCAGCCTTTTCCGCATGGCTGTTGCTTGTGATCTGGAATGGCTGCTGGAAGCTGAGGTCTGCTCATACCCTAAACCCTAAGCTTAAGCTACGTTGTTTGATGTTGTTTGCGATTTGAACCTAGGCTTACAAAGACAACGAAATTGGGCTCAAGACAGCTTGGCCGACAGTTGTTCCGACTGGCAACGCGAATTCACTTAGCACACTGGACAGGTGTACCGGTACCGGAAACCGCGCAAGAAGGGGCCTGTGGCATTCTGGTGCCGACACCCTCCGTATGCCCCCCTTCCTCGTTCTGGTCTGGGACTCCCTTCCAGTGTGGTGGTTCCGGCCCCTGTGGGTGGTTCTGCTTTTGGAGTCTGGGGATCGGTTGGGATTCGGGTTTAGGGTAGGGTTTAGGGATAAAGCCTGAGCCGAGAGTCTGGATTCACAGAGCCTTGCTTTTTCTTGTCTGGGGTTTGTGCTGTCTGTTTGGACGGTTTGCAGTCTGAGCTTTTGGCTTGAGATTGAGAGTGGTGAGAGTTTAGAGCGTATCGGTTGGTTTGTAAGGGTTTCTACAGTCTAGGTCTTAGGTCTACATAGGTCTGACGTGTAGGGCTTTTATCGAGGAGTTGGTGCTTCAGCGCTCACGGTTCGAGGTGTAGCATTTCAGGGAAGGGTTTCCGGCAGGCTAAAGGACATCAATTTGGCGGACGGCCAGCTTCGAAGGGGTTGCCAGAGAGTCGAGAGCTTTGCAGTTTATAGAGGTGCCCGGGCTTTTCTTGGGCGAAAGACGCCGGCCGCTCGCAGACCAGAAACCAATATATTCATCGCTGCAGGCGGCTCCTGATCCAGGCAGTGCCGCCAAGCCTTGAGGAAGTTCTTGTAGTTGCGGACCAACCTGGAACTGTGGGTGAAGGTCAGGGATATCGACCCCTGCTGTGCTCGCAGCTTCTTGAGATTAACCGAGGCGAATTATTCCCCAAGCCCAGTCAGACTCCATGAGTCACATACGGCCACGGCGCCCCACAAGACACATCTTTCAACAGTGCTCAACTGCCCTGCACCCTGTAGAGGAGGGGCAGTGATTTGAACTCCTCCATGGCCTGTGGGTTGGCGCTTCCTGAGGCTGACAGCAGTCGAAAGTCTGAAAGGAATCGCCCAAATGAGGCTACTGCGGCGGGAGGCACGTGATCTGCATGCTTCTTGCGTGTGGTGACTTCGGGCATCTTGCATTGCTCTTGGCATGTGGTGCCGTGTGACAGGACACAGATGTGGAGCTATACAGCCCAACAGATACCACGACCACGGATGCAAAAACAACACATACCTATCTACAACTACGCTTCTCGCCTTGATGACAAAGATTCGGCTCGAACAGGATTGTAGCTCCCTTCATGTAGATTTTCGCAGTGATCAGGGCAGCCCGTGAGCCATTATGCACAAAGCCTGACTACACCCTCACCATCAAGTTCCATAAGTCCGGTGCACCCCCACAACGCTGAATGGATTGCTTGCAGCTCAGCAGGCGTGTCAGGAATGCCGGCGGCTTCCAGCGATCCAGGAAAAGCAAGTCCTCCAGCATCACTGCCTCTGCAACTGGCCACTGTGCGAGAGAATTGCCAGAACCATCTAGCCTGAACCGCGAAATCCACTCCAATGCAATGCTCGCCTTGCCAATCTGGTCTGCACGCAGAACTCTAAGACAACATGGATTCCCTGATACGGTAAGTCAACAGAACAGCCAAAATACGCCCATTCCGGGCTTCCGGGGGGTGTGTGCGCAAGAGGCACCCCGAGCAAAAAGGGGGCCCACTCATCTTTGAGAAACCCGGTGCGCCTTCATTTCCTTGTGGTCCAGGCCATGGAAAAGAAGCTTTGCAGGATGTTGGAAGCCATGGCTTTTTACCTTCTCTCAGGGCGAGCATGCCATGGGCCATGGGTGGGATGTGGGAACTGGTGTTCAGCAACTAGCAAGCCAGGGGTGAAAGCCACGCCTAGTTTTAAGCATTGGGCAAAGGATGCAGGCAACTTTAGCCAGACATTTTGCCTGGTGGTATCTGCCGGCGCATGATCGACAAGCGCGCTATGGCGACGTATGGCAACACAACATGCAACCTTCAATCAGTTGTGCAGAACGCATGGCTGGGTTCCTCCAGCACAACAGAACAACTGCACCATCGGTCAAACGCAATGGCCCCCACCCGCCTGGCTGATGAACTCATGCTGCTTCAGCTTCTTCCTGGGCAAAACGGTGGACAACAGCCGGCCCCGGACAGACGGATGGGACTCGTTCATGCTTCATAATAATGTCAGGGCAGCTTGTGATGAAGAAACGACGGCAATGATAAGCATCGTCATCATCATCATCATCATCATCAGCATCGTGATCTTCTTCTTCATCGACCATTGGCCTATCCTTGCGGTATGTCTGCCTTATCTGTGGCTACGATTATGGCCTGCGCTGCTTGATGAGGCCAAGGGGCTGGTTGTATCGGTCGAACGCCTTGAAGGCAGCAGTGGCGTTGCCAAACTTACCTCGGCTGTTTTCAGGACACCTTGTCAAAACAGCTTAAGGGTGAGGCAGCTCCGTCAGCGGGGTTCCAGGAGGCTCTTGGTGTCCAAGGTCAGGACGAAGAGAAACACTGCTGGACCAGCCCAACCAAATTCATTGCGCCACTGGAAGCTGGCATCTTTCATCAGCTAGTATCAGCTAGTATCCTTCATCACGTCTACTCATGTTGCTGAATACCAGAAGTGGAAGCAACAGTCCAGAAAAGTTCCCCAAGCCGGCAAGGCATAGCAAGTTTGTGTCAGCGGAACCGGCCAACAGAGCCCCCGTGAAACCCAACACAAATCCAAGCCACTCATGACGAAGTCATGGAAGTGAGCCAGCAGTTCGGCCGCGCGAGCGTCGAGTTCCTGCTCACGGATCAGGAGGAGATGTCGGACGGAAGTAACTAAGGACGCGATTCTGAGCCTTTGGAGGCAAGAGTCTGTGCTGCCTCTGCTGGAATGCACGACGAGTGCTTGTCATTTCCTCGAAGAGTCACCCTGGGCCCTCATTTGCTGGAAACCTAAGTTGTCCCCGAACAAGACGATTTGGGCTCCCTGAGGTTCAGGGTTTTTATGCACACCCCTGAGTCTGGCTGAGCAAATGCATCCACGACCTGCAGGAAAAAAACAGCATTGGGTCCTCGATGGACACGTAGCCGCTGTTGTCCTGTCGGTTGGCAGGAGGTTTTCTTGTCAGGGGGTTCTTCCAGGCTTTTGAACCCTCATATCTCCCGCCCACCCCCACCACAAAGAGCAGCAAGTGCAATGATATACATAAGCATCAAATGGAAGAGCCACCTATCAATACAATAACAATGGTAAGCAACCGAATGGCACATGAAAACGTAAAGATGCTGAGGGCCTCGACAAAGATAAAAAAGAGACAGTTATGTATTTCGGTGTAAGGCCGGATGCACCGAGCTTAGGCTAGGTTGATGTGGGCAGTGGGGTTGTTAAATTCTTAGGGGCTGAATACCCTAGCCCAAAAAAGGTTCACCTTTTATGTATAGTAGGATTCGTTCTAACCGAAAACGTTAAAGATTACCTACCCAGTCCCTGAGAATACCTTTTTCAGAGTTCAGGGTAGCGATGCTCCCAATCCCCAACTCCAAGAAGCTCCGAAAGCCTTGTCAAAGGCGGAGAATAGGAGTCGCACGTCCCCTGGCCAACCCAGGTGAGCGCAAGCCTCCAGGGGTGAAACATATTGCAGCAATATGATCGTTGTTTATATTATCGCGCTTGCTGTCGTTGTCAAATAATTAATTGAAAGACGACGCTCGTGCTCAACTGCTTGGATGGCACACCCTTTTCTCGCGGCTTCTTTGCTTTTCCCCGAGCAGGAAACTTTAAACCCAAAAAACCTACAGTAAAGCCTTAACAGCCCTGAACCCTAAACCCTAAACTTCCAAAAGCCTGCAAAACCCTAACCCCCATGTCCCAAGCCTTGAAGACTTCGCTGCGATGGAGAATCATGGCGCCCTCCGGGCTCAGTGCCTGCGAAGAAGGGGCATACTTCTCCAACAAGCGTGAAAATAAAAAAACAACGGTGTGTTGTGGGCCTATAGGGTTTAGGAATTGGGAAGAATTGCGCTACCGTTCCAATCATAAGGTTCGTCTTTGTGATTCTTACAGAGGCAGGGAGGGCAACGGGATTTCTCAAGAGCGGGACGCCAAGCGCCAAGCCAGCAAATAAAACTGTCCAAGAAAGGGCTGTAAGTTGGGTCCCAAACCCTAAACCCTAAACCCATCTTTCTGGAAGCATGGCGATGAGACTTCAGGCTCCAACCCCCCCTAAAGCCCGACACGCCTGAACTCCCCTTGCACAAGCCCTCACCCAACTTGCTTCTGACCCAGAAAGTTTAGAGTTCATCCATTGGCTAAGTATCCCTAAACCCTAAGCCCTACATCCTAAACCCTTTTGCATCAGGGCTTGGGTAGTCGGCCCGGGATGGAAGTTGCGGCTCTCAATGCATCCTAAACCCTAAGCCCTTAACCCCAAACCCGAAAAACCCTGAACCCTAGATCCTAAACCCGTTTTGCCTAAAGCCTTTTTCAACCCAGTCGCAGCCCCTTTTTGTTGCTCATTTAGGAGCGTAAACCCTTTTGGCATCTTGGACCTCTTGGAAAGTTCGGGGTTAGGGTTTGGGGTTTAGGGTTTCCTGTTTTAGGATTGTAGGGTTTAGGGCAACTCGAAACCCCAATCCGTCCTTGAACCAGGCGCGCAGGAAGCTGCCGTACTTCCGGCGGAGGTACTGCTTGAAGTCGGCCAGGCAGGCCTTGCGTTGAAGGGGCGGAGGCCAAGAGGAACAGCAAGAAGTTTGGGGCTTGGGGTTTAGGGTTTAGGGCCTTTAAATTTGTTTTAGGGCTTAGGGTTTAGGGCTCGGGGCCTCTAAATTTGTTTCGCTCCCACGGTTTACGTCGGGTTTCGAGCTGTGGGATGTCTAGGTTCTTAATAGCTTGTTCTTGAGGCTTTGTTTGGAAGGAGTACATGAGAGTCAGACTTGGATTCGCCCAAGCACAGCCGGCCTCGCGGCCCTTGAAGTGCACGTCTTTGTTCCTCTTGTGGTTCTCCTGACACAGCTTCAGAGCACCCGGTTGTTGGTGTCGCGGCTTCAGCGTTACCATGTTTTCTGGGGTATAGAGCTCCATTCTGTTCTGAGGTATCTCTTAACTTTGGGCGGGGTGGGATGCTTTGGATATGAGGGTCGGGATTCTTCCAGCTGCCTTCTGAGCGTACAGGTTGATACTGCCTCCCCAAAGCTCCTGCAAGGCTTTCTTCTTTGCGAGCTCTTTACGCTTTTGCCGCCTCTGCTCCATCTCCAGCCACTTTAAATCCTCAGCACAATTACAGGAGAACAACAATATATGCACTTAAGGGGCCTATACAAGTGGGTTATATATATATATATGTATAAGTACAGTTATAACTGGTTAATAGGTACCCCTAACCCTAAACCCGAAACCCTAGTGAGAGGCGAAAGCGGGTGTTCAGGCTTTCATGGCTTCGGGCCATGACATGACTTGCAGGCGGGCACCCGGGGGTGTCTGACACCCTGATCCGCAAAAAGCTACAAACCCTAAAAGTTCAGGGTTTATGTTAGGGTTTCGGGAAGCCCTAAGGCCAACTTGCTTGACAAGCCGCTTCGACCGAGATCGCCTCTTTGTCGTGGACATTCATCGCAGGGAAGATCATGTCCTCCAAAGTGCATTGGACTTAAGCCCTCTTGCTTGGGATGTTCGCCCTTAAACTAACAGTCCTTAATAGGGGTTATAACAGGGGGAACTAGAATCCCGCTTAAGGACCGCTAGCATAAGGGTGAACATCGTAGTCTCCTCAGAACTGAACATGGGGGACGCCTTAAGTACTTCATACCGGTAGCACGCATAAGCCATGCAAATCAAACCATGAACTACTATCTGCTTAAGAACCCCCCACCAAAAATAATAAAAATAATAATCCCCTTGTTACTCTTGTAGGGAAGAATATTTTTCTTTTCTGGTGGCTCTTAAGCAAACAGTAGATAAAAGGCCCAAAAGGTGCAGGGGCCTCGTAGCCACTGCTCCAGCCGAGTGCGCGAACATTCTCAGTGAACCTTGGCATAGGTTACCCCAAAACCAAACCTTCGGAATATACATCCCCTTATAGAATTCTTAGGCCACCTACCAGAAAGCCAGGGTATGGGCTCCGGAGGTAGGGAATATAGGGTTTAGGCCAGTTCAGGGTTTTGGGTGCATCATAGGTCGCCGTCTCTGCGTGTGAGGGAGTTGACCACAGGTGATTCAACCTGTTATGCCTGGCACGTGCTCTCCAAGCGGCTGCGCCAGGGTCACCGTCCAAATGTCCGGGCCACCTTGCAGGACCTCCGAAGAACTTTGATGTAGATGATTTTGGGCTTAGGGCAGTCTCTCAGGGAAGGCAGGAGGGGGGGCGAACGGTTAGCCCTGGAAACCAAATCCAAACCCACATCATACAAAGGCCGAACAATTACCAATGAGATAAGCCTCTGTATCAACAATATACTTTAGACTGCCGAACATACCAGTGCTAGATACATTTGCCCACAAGAATATTACGAACAAGCCCAGCAGTCTCACTTGCACTCGCTCCTGCGCGCCACCCCGGCGCTTCTCGATCTCCACCTGGCTGCAGCTGGCTGGAAGTCCAATTTGCGATTAGGGTCTCGGGTTTGGCGTTTAGGGTTAGGGTTTAGGGTATAGGGTTTAGGGCTTGGGGTGTCTTCTTAGTGCACATGATTCTCCCCTTGCGAGCAAACGGGGGGTGTCTTGAAATCGAACATCCCGAAAGCCTTCAAGCCCTTGAAGCCCCAAAGCATCATGCGTAAGGTTGAGGGTTTGAGGCTTTTGTTGCCCTACACCCCGAACCCTAAACCCTTAAACCCTCAACCTTATTGGGCTTGGGCTTTCAGGTTTCGGGCTTAGAGCCCCCGCCTTCTTCCCCAGTCGCCGGACCATGTCTTCGGGATCCTCGAAGTTCTGGACACAGAAGGCCTCTAGGGGGGCAAGCGTCTCTGGCATCTGTGAGGGCTTCTAGGGAGGTTTAGGGGTTTGATCTGTAAGGGCTTGTCTGCCTTTGCTTCCCAATGGTCCCGAACAATTTGAAGGGTAAGGGGCCTGAGCGGACCTAATACCACCGACGACTCCCTTCCTCCGATCACACCGCCATCAGTCGGCAGCGACACTCGTTGGAGCTGGGGAGGTTTAGGGGTTTAGGGTTTAGGGTTTGGGGTTTCGGGCTTGGGGATTTTGAGGGTTTTGGGGGGTTTGGCTTGTTCGCGGTTCAGGGTGTGGAACCTCAGCAGCCTTCCTGGCAAACACAAAGCTGGATGGAGGGGCCGGAGCACTGCCTCCGATGTAGCAGCGATACCCCTATGGCATGGTCACCCATCCTTCCCAAACATCCCTGACCACTGCAAAATCAGTCTTGCATCTGCGGGACGCGAAAGCGACGCCACTGGCCCGACGCGTAGGCGTCCATCTCCTGGTGGCCAGGGCTGAACTGAGAGGTTTTGGGGCTTACTGTTGTAGGTTTCTAAAGGCTTGGAGCTTTCTGGAAAGCTTGTGAGTGTAGCCCACGGTCAGCCTTACGTAAACCGGCCTGAATCCGCAAGATCTCTGCCGCAGACTCCCCCAAAACCCTTACACCTCGCACCCCAAGACCTAAACCCTACAAGCCCCAAAAGAACCTGTGGCCCTCTACCTCTGAGCCCCTGAGCCGAATTAGGGTTAACCCTAAACCGCTCCATAAGCCCCGCTACACCCTTTCATCCTGTACCCTATCCCCCGAACCTGAACCCGCTTGCTTTTGCATCCGGATCCCTCCACCTAAATCCCAAACCCTAAACCCCGAAAACCACAAACCCCGAGACCCCCCGCAATTGCCAAACCCCAAAAAATCACCCTCCCAAACCCTAAACCTCCTAAACCACCAAACCCCCCCCCAACCTTATACCCGTCAGACCGAAACAATATAAACCCGAACTAACCCCCAAACCCCCAAGCCCTAAGCCCCAAACCCCCAAGCTCCAAAACCCTTAAGCCCTAAACCGTATGACCTCCCAACCCCAAACCCTAAACCCTCAACCCTTTCGCAACTGAACCCTTTTGAACGAGCTCTCTCTCAAGCGCAACTGGACCCTATAAGCCCTATAAGCCCTATAAGCCCTATAAGCCCCATAAGCCCTTTAAGCCCTATAAGCCTTATAAGCCGTATAAGCACTATAAGCCCTAAAAGCCCTATAAGCCCTATAAGCCCTATAAGCCCTATAAGCCCTATAAGCCCTAAACCCCAAACCCCAAACCCTAAACCCCAAACCCTAAACCCTAAATTCTAAACCCTAAACCCTAAACCCTAAACCCTAAACCGTAGCCCTAAATCCTAAACCCCGACAACCCCCACCTCCAGGGAGAGTTCTCCAGAGCGGTCGGCGTCCAGCGACTTGAAGAGGGCAGCGGCGTCGCCCGAGTAGCCCATCTTGCTCATACCTTCGGGTTATAGGGTTTAGGGCTAGGGTTTCGGGTTTAGGGTTTAGGGTTTAGGGCTAGGGTTTAGGGTTTAGGGTTTAGGGGTTAGGGTTTAGGGCTTTGGGAGGTTTAGGGTTTGTGGTTTAGGATTTGGCGGTTACATGGTTTAGGGGTTTGGGGGTAGGGGGGTGAATGGGGCTTAAGGTTTGTTGGGTTTAGGAGTTTAGGCTGTGAGGTTCAAGGAGTAGGGTTGAGGGCCAGTACGGTTCAGGGCGATTTTCGGGTTGTTGGGGTTCAGGGTTTGGGGGTTGTAATATAAGGTTTGGAGTTTAGGGCCAATTCGCAGGGCCACGCTCCCGCGGGGCTCGAATACAAGAGGCCAAATAAGTCCCAGTGGATACAGGGTCTTAGGTTCTGCTCTCTTCGAATCCCAAATAGTTACCTACAGCATAAACTGCTCCTGAATGACGATTCTTATTGAAGCGGCCCCTTTGAACCCAGAGCCCAGAACCCTCAACCATAAATCTCAAAGCTCGCACTAACGCCCCATCAATCAGAACCCCCACTTGGAGGTTCATGGTGCTTTTATTACCCAATAATAACTGCACCCAACTATAACCGCATTAGGGCACTTAAGGGGCTTAGAATTGGGTTCTTAAGCCATGAACCCCCAACACAGCCGGTTCGGGCCTCGCAAGAATTGGCTCTGGCTGATCTTCTGGTCGTTGTCGGGGTCGAAGTGCTTGCCTCGGAACAAACTGTTATCCCCAAACCTTGAGATGGACAACACGGCCCAAACCTATCTGATCATCTGGGAGGGGCGGGTGGTTCCGGTTGTTCACAGAGTAAACCCTTGTCTGGGCTTGGTAGGACTTCGCATGGGATGTAGCACGCAGAGCGCGGCGGGCCAAAAACCCACGAAGAATCCACCAAACCCTTAGTTTTGCACACCCTATACACCTCGAGCCGAACCCCTCACCCCAGTTTCACCCTACACGCCAAACTCCCGAATCCCCCCCCCCCCCCCAATGCTCGCAGTGTCTGCTAGAATGCTGCGAAGCTGCACCATGCCCTCAGGGCGGATCCCTCTTTTTGAGTGACAAACTCGCGCCTGGGCTTCGAATTTTGAAAGAAGGTTCAGGTTTTTCGTCTTGTGGGATGTAGGGTTTAGGGTTTCTTTGTTGGCTGGCCTGATTTCTTACAACATTCGGGTGTAGGACCTGGGGTTTAGAGGGCCTTTACCTATGAGAGGGGCTTCGGGCTTCAGGACACTGTTAAGGGATGTTGGGGTATCAAAGCTTTAGAGGAAGATGTGCGTTTGCTCCCAGGAATGGTTAGGTTGTGCAGCGGTTGCGAAACTCCATGAGCCTGGCCAGCAGTGCCAAACTCACCACCCTAAACTTAGTTGCTCTTGATAAGCCCCAAATACGATATTCACTTTCAGTTCTATAGGGGATATATGGTATCCCAAAAAGTGTAGAGTGTACTCATTCAGCTACTACCTAAACCCTACCCACCAACCTCATCCCGGCACCTCAGCCCGAAAATCTGCCGAGGCGCAGCTCGTTGGCCGCTCGAAGCGCTTCCAGCTCCGACTTCCGCCGCTCCTCCGCGCGCGCGACGCGGGCGCTGGGCGCACGCGCAAGCGGCTTAGGGTTTAGGGTTTAGGGTTTAGGGGTTTAGGGGTTTGGGGTTTAGGGTTTAGGGTCATGGTGCGGCTCCGAACTCGAGCATCTGACGTTTTAGGAGCTGACGCGCTGAATCGGCACGAGTTCTTGCGCCCAAACCATACTTGGAGGTTCATGTGTAGATATAAGTGAGGTTATAGGTATGGTACGTAACTAAAATTCTAACTGGCTAGAACCCTATTCAGGGCACTTGACACCCTACTTCTAACTACCCATGAACCACGTTCTGCACCTCGCAAACCCCAAGGTTCGGATTTGCCAGGCTGGGAACTTCGAAAGGAATGACCGGGAATGCAACGAAGAAACTAGACCCCGGAGTAACCTAGGAATAAAAAGGGGTGACTTTTTGGCTTTAAGGGGATTATAAGGGAAACCCAACCCTATAAAAAAAAGGGAACAAGGGCCTACTCCCGGTCCTAGGAAACGCCCCCAACAGAAGCAACAAGATAACAAAATCCACGGCGTCCCAGCTCCTCAGCATTTCGGCCGTCTGACCTTGACAAGGCCGGTTGGATACGCAAGGCCCACAAGGCTCTTGCCCCCTAAGCCAATTCCACCCTGAATCCCAACACCTGGACCAAAATCCTGCACCCCCCCTCAGAGCGAGAGAAGGATGTTATAGGGTGTAGGGCAGTGTAGGGTTGCAAAAAGGGGTCAAGGGTGTAGTCGTGCCAAGGTTCTCTGGATGTAGTCCTGAGAATGGTTATTGATGAGGGTTCACAACCCTAGGGTACATCTTAGCAGTTCGAGCCGAAACTAGCTGCCTAAGGCCAGTTGCAACAAGGATTTCTAGCAACACCCCCGAGCCTAGATGTAATCGAGGGTTTCGCTTTCCCTAAACCATAAGCCCTCAAGCCTAAAACGGTCAGGGAGTCGGCCTGTGCTGCGCGTACTGTAGTTACCTTCAGTGGGCTGTCTGACCTAAACACTACGCCGACTAAGCCCTGAAAAGACTAAAGCAGACTCTGCCTATCCCATGGTTAAGCCTGAACCCCCCAGAGCCCTCAGGAAACCTTAACAACCGATCGAATGAGTCACACGCACCACACCCTCTTAACCGTCTTAACCTTACAAACCCTATAAACCCCCTCGAAGCCCGAAGCCCTTCTCTCCCTAAGCGCTTTGCCGCCGCTTCCCAACAGGCTTGGGCTCCCACCTCCCCTTCAGGGTTTAGGGGTGAACCCCACCAAGAGCCCTTTGAACCAAACCCCTAGGCCCTAAGCCTTAGTAGCCCATTATACGCCCACAAAAACCCCTCAAGCCTTAGACCTGAAACCCCCAACAAACCCCCAAAGCCTAGACTCCTGCCGCGCCTCTGCCGCTCCTCCAGACTGGCGCGCCTGCTCTGACTGCCTGGGCAGGCTCTGGGAGGGGTGTGGGTTTAAAGCTTTAAGTTTAGGGTTTAAAGGGTTTAGGATTTAGGGTTTACCCTAAAGAACCTAAACAGATCTTCTTCCTGAATTCCCTAGTCAGGGTAAGTCAGGGTCTTGGGCGACATAGCCACTACAGAGCCGGTCAGCTCATCACCACAAGCAGGAGCGCAGTAGAAAGAAGCCTGTTAGGGTCTAGGGTGCAAACGCCATCACCAGAAAGGCTTCGTTTGAGCAGCAAAATCAAAACCAAAAATTAGCAGCATCGTGATAGTAAGGACATACACCAGAGAAAGCAACCGGCCACACTAACAAGGGTGCCAAGGCACAAAAAGACTCTGCAAGCTTCAGCGTGTGCGCAACAGGCATGCACCATGCAAGCAACTACGGTTCTGCTGTAGTCAGACGTGCCACTAGCTGTCTGTATCCATCTTTGCGCGTGTCCTCATGAAGCTGAGCTTTGTTCAACGTGTGCGCCTTCCCTCAACACTTCTCCACAACTCGGTTACTTGGAGGTGCATGGGAAGTTACAAGTGGTCTGTAAGTAAGGTACCTTTTCCTACAACTGGTCATAACCTTCCTTAGGGTACTTATAGCCCTACTTATAACTACCCACATACTTCATAAAGGTGGGGGGAGGGGGGGGGGCACTGGCACCAGCTATTGCAGCGTTGCTGCCCAATCGCTACCCGAGTCACCTGGTCGGGACGCTCGCGTACTGCCCGGCTGCGACGCCTGGTGTCAAAAGGGGTCCATATTGGTTTATAGGTTTAGGGTTTATAGGGTTTAGGGTTTAGGGTTTGGGGTTTGGGGTTTAGGGATTAGGGTTTATGGCACAGACCCTACCCGAAAAACACAAAAAAAAGGTGCAAGGCATGTGCCAGAGAACCAGTGAAGGCTCGGCACTTGGCTTCGCTTGGGCCCTTTGATCACTACACAGAGTGCACCCGCATCAGAAGTCCGGAAAACCCAAAAACAACCAGGAGCCTCCGGCGTAACGGCAAGCCTGGGACGTCTTTCGAAAGGTTGAGGGTTCAGGCGGGTTCAAGGTTTAAGGTTCAAGGTTTAAGGTTCAAAGTTTAATCTAGAGGTCAGGGCGGCTGTGGTTTACTGCTGTTCTTCTTTTACTTCTTCGCCTTTGTCTGCTTCTTCTTGGGGCTCTCAAGGGCCGGCCGTCTGCCCCATATGTACCCCATGAATTTCGGATGCAGATGTCTTGTTTTTTGCCCCCTGCTGCACATGAAGGCGTACATTGTTATGCACTCTGGGATTTTATGTCCGGCTGTCCGGGTTTAAGCACTTCGCGGATGCTCTGCGAGATTTTTCTCTGGGACCCTCCTGGTGGGGGTGGGCACTACGAGACACTGGCGAGGAGAATAACGGAGTTAAAACCTAGCAGTCCAGCCCAAGACAGGAGCCAGCTTTACACCCTTTTGTAACAAGGGACTCGACTGCTGCCCTTCTTGCCCAGCTCCTAAAACCCTAAACCCCAAAATTCAAAGTTAATAATAACTACCAAGAAAGCCTCAGGGACGAACCTTCGGGTCAAGAAGCTGTCTGAGACCAGGCCCTTGTATCAGAGTGTTGGGATTCGGGCTTTGAGCTGAAAGGGTATCCTGAACTCTAATCCCTAAACCTCAGGGCTTTGATCGCTGTAAGGGTTGCAGATCGGTGCCCTGGACTATACGGAATACACTGTAACAGACCCAAAAAGAATGCTGATCAACACCAAGCCGCCATCTCCCATGTCTCGTCAAGGTTCAACCCTTACTGAACCCCAACTCCCATAACTAGAAACCCCTACAGACCCTCTAAACCCTACAAACCCCTTGAAAGCCCTATAGAACCCTATAACCCCTCCCCCCCCCCCGCAGCCCCCCCCCCCCCCCATCGTCTGGTCTTAGCCGAAGGTCAGTGGCGGCCCGGGAGCCATCACTTCAGGACGCGCGTGCCTGGGGAGCTTGACAGCCCAGTAACCAACCATTATTTTAAGAAGGGGACCCTTTTTCCGGGTTGGTTGCTTGAGAAGCAAAGTGCCCTTTTTGGGGTGGTGGCTCGACACCTAGTTCGCCTCCGCTTAGATGATGTTTCTGGGATTGGTTGCTTGAGAAAGGGTACCCTTTTTGGGGTTCCCTATAGCGTAAACCTTAAACCAGTAGCCTGAAACCGCAACCCTATAAGCCTTCAATCCCCAAAGGCAACTTTCGGGGCGACTCCTCCGGTTTGCGCACTCTCTGCTTCAGACGCCCTGGCGCCTCCTGTCATGTGGCCTTGCAGCAGCTCGCACTCCCACTTCTCAACCGGGGTTGAGTGCTTGCTGGACCCTAAACCCTAAACCCTGGGGTAGGGGGACCATAGGATCTGCTACTTGGTCGGAAGAATCACAAGTGCTGTCTCTGCCATTCCGGAACAGCTATGCTTTGAACCAAGCTGCGGACGGTTGCCCTAGACCCTAAACCCTAAACCCTAAACCCTGAACCCTGAACCCTGAACCCTAAACCCCAAACCCTAAACCCTCTCCGATCCCCCTTGTGCCCGCAAAAACCCTACGACCACACTCTCGAGGTAGACCCTAAACCTCCCAAGCCCTAAACCCCTAAGCCCCTAAACCCTTAAACCTCCTACCACCCTAAACCCTAAACCCTAAACCCTAATCCTAAACCCTAAGCCTCCTTTATACCCTAAACCTTACGCCCTAGACCTCCTATCTCCGAAACCCTAAACATCCTTATACCCTAAACCTCAAGCCCTAAACCTCCTACCTCCTACACCCTTTTTGAACCCCAGTACGCTAGGCCGGTCGAGCGCGCAACCAAGCGCACACGGAACAAGTCCGTTGCGAGAGGCGTCATGTCTAGGCCTGGCGTGCGGGAGGGTTTAGGGTTTGGGGTTTAGGGTTAGGGCTTAGGGTGTGGGGTTTAGGGTTAGTTTCGGGTTTAGGGTTTGGGGTTTAGGGACGGTTTAGAGCTTAGGGTTTAGGATGTGGGGTTTGGGGCTTTGTTTTTGGTGCCCTAAAGCCTAAAATCATAAAAAACCTAAAGTCCAGCTCCATAAGGGGCGGTTGCTCTAGGATCCCCATACTATCATAAGGATCCCAAGCTTCTCCCCAACGGGCCACAGTACCCCCCCAATGTTAGTAAAGCAGACATCCCGCAGTGGATGGGGGTTTCGGTCTGAGTCTAGGTGCCCCTATAAACCTAAACCCTACTTGGAGGTTCATGGTAATAACCCAATTGTAACTGTACTTTTAACCCAATTTTAACCACCTTAGGGCTTGAAAGTGGGTTGTAAGTGCCGTTAAAATTGGGTTCTATGTACCATGAACCTCCGAGTAGACCCTAACAAATGTGAGCTTGTGCAACATGGGCCGGTCGTACCTCTGGCCCTCCAGAACATGCACCCTCAACCCAAGCCGGAACCCACCAAAACCCGAAGCCCTACCCCCTAAAATCCTAAATATATATAGGCGGCCCGATGAGCTGAAACTATGGGATTATGGGGTTTAGGGATTGTAAGGTTATGGGGTAATAGGGTTTAGGGCCCAGGGTTTAGGGCTATGGGGATCAGGGTTATAGTGGAGGGGTTGGGAAAGGAAGTTTTGGGATGGCGGGCTACGTGAATGTTCAAAGGTAGAAAAGATATACTAATGAGAGTATCATACTACAAAAAAATATATTCTTACTAAAATGAAACGTATTATTATGTACGAACATAGTATATGGACGTAATAATATGACAACATGGTAATATGATAAGGGGACTTGGGTTGAGCTTCGTGACAGGCCCTTAACCCTAACCCTTGAGACTTCGCGAGCTAGGGATCATAGATCAGGGATCGGACACGGCCTTTTTGAGTGCGGGCCGTGCCGGCGCGGGTGCAAATAGCTAGCTGGCTAGGTGAAACGACGTATCGGTGCCCATACACCGGCATCGCGCCATGGGGGGGCATTAGCTTCTGGGCCGGCTGCTGGACTGAACAACAGCAGCGCGGCCACCAAGTATGGCAAGGGCCCGATCATGCGGGGTCAAACCCCTAATCCTTAAACCCCCCCTGAAACCCTAAACCCTAAACCCTAAACCCTCAGCAAAGCCATGGGGCACTTGCAGACTTGGGCAGGGCTCGGGGCCACCTGTGTGCGCAGTGCGTTGCCCCTAGGGCCCTATAGGGCCCGTCCGCCCGCAGCCCGAGGATTCAGCGGTAGGTTTTAGGGTTTCGTGTTTCGGGTTTAGGGTTTACTAAACCCTAAAATCCTAAACCCTCAGTAAGTTGAGTTCTGCCTGTATAAGACCTCCAGGTTTCCGGGCGGGGAAGGCGGAATTTGAGTCAAAGTTCTATAAGGTTTAGGGTTTAGGGTTCCAGTTTCATGGGGGAACCGTGCGAAATGAAGATAAGATAGACACTGTACCGAAGCAAACTTGCCACACGAGGGAGCGGAATGGCTCACGTTGCGGAAAGTTCTAGCAACTCTACACCAAAAAAAGGATATGCCGTGGGGATCCCCAAAGAATTCGAAGGTTAAGTACAACTTGTCTGAAAGCTCCATGAACCCTACACCCTGCGTGGCGGAGCATACAGCGAAGGTGACTGCACCACTTTGCGCGCCGGGGGGACGGGTTGCCCCCCGGAGTTCAAGACGGAGGCGCATGGCAGCGCAATGGTGCCTCGGAGCACGGTCGAAGCTCGGGCCCTGCGGCCCTAAACCCTAAACCCTAAACCCTAAACCCTAAACCCTAAACCCTAAACCGTTCTTATAAGGTGGAGCCGAAGGAGGAGCTTGAGGCTGCTTTACAGTGCAGCTTGCAAGGTTTAGGGTTTAGGGTTTAGGGTGTAGGGTGTAGGGTTTAGGGTTTAGGGTTTAGGGCTTAGGGCTTAGGGCTTAGGGCTTAGGGTTTAGGGTTTAGGGTTTAGGGCTTAGGGCTTGGGGTTCTTTTGTGCCACCCGACTAGCCACAGCACTGCGGGGTCTATTGTTCGGAAGTTGGGAGAAAACCCTCGTGGGTTTAGGGTTTAGGGTTTAGGGTTTTAGGGTTTAGAAGAAAGGGTTCAGGGTTTGAGCTTTATGCAGAACCCCGATCGGTAGCCGGCACTATGCCTGTCCAGGCGGCGCAAAGGTGCCCAGGGCGAGGCATTCCCATTGCCTGATGGCGCAAATGCGAATCTGGAAGGCGGTCTCGAAACTACTCGGGTCACAAGACGAGGACCAAGTGCCAAAACTACTCGGGTCGCACGAACGAGGACCAAGCTTTTGGGTGCTTCAGCCTGACTGGCGGTCCCTTTCAAAGAGGGGCTGTACTATGACAGAGACCCCCAAACAGAATGTTTAGAGAACTACCTAGATGACTTCTGTTGCGTAGGGGCCTTCCCGAAGCCCTTGACCTTCGTGCACTTTGCCCGAGGCCACGTGGCCGTCGGCTTCGCCCAAGGCAGCGTTGAGAAGCAACCGGCCCGCTGCCCCCACGCGCTTCTCCTTGACCCCAACCTGCTCCAGGTCCTTCGGAGGTGGCATATGGGGGCTCAAGGGCTCAAAGTTGGGATGTTTCCCCTTCATGCTCACAGCCCTTAATAGGGATTATACTAGGGGGGGGGGGGGTACTGCTACCCCATTAAGGACTGCTAGTATAAGGGGCAACATCACCCAAGGTCAAAGGGTTGTTCTAGGGGTGTCACCTGGCATGCAAGGTTTTCGGGTTTTGATTCTGGCAGGCCAGATACGTGAGGGGCTCATCCCTCATCCTTGCAACCCTAAACCCTAAACCCTAAACCCTAAACCCTTATAAACCCTAAACCCTGTGCCTGCTGCTGCAGATGTGACGCCTGTTCCCTACGGCTTCCCACGCCCAAAGCCCGGTCTTAACAAGAGAAAAGATTGGAACTTGGAAGCCTTAACCCCCGATCTCCTGAACTACGGTTTAGGGTTTAGGGTTTAGGGTTTAGGGATTAGGGTTTAGGGTTTAGGGTTTACAAGAACCAGCATCTTCTACATGCAGGCCGAGGCTCCTGGAACCTAAGATCGGGTGCGTGCAGGAGTTCACCCATGTCGGTCCCTGCAGCGCAGTGGGCCAAGCACCTCTGGACATTCTCCAGCACGGTCAGGAACTCCAGATCCACCGTGTCGCCGTAGGTCATGTGAAAGTTGGAGAAATCGATGAGCTTGCCTCTGCTGAACTTGGAACCGTAGAAAAAATCATACTTTTTAGCTGTTTCTTAAGGAATCATGGTACCCCAGAAATAAGCTTCTTAAGGAATTACCCCCCCCCCCCCCAAAATAAAAAAAAAAATCCTACAAGTATCCCTCTAAGTTGCAGACCGTCTTCTTTGGGCCTCCCTGGCCAAAGCAGTAGCTGACGTCCCTTGCGAGCAGCAGGGAGCAGCCCCAGAAGCGGAAGCCGGGGAGTTGCCGGATCACGTCGGACAGGTCGCCCAGGAGCTCCTTATGAGAAACCCTAAACCCTAAACCCTAAACCCTAAACCCTAAACCCTAAACCCTAAACCCCAAACAAAGAAAGCCAGGGGACGAGAAGAAGGAAGCAAAAAGGTGCCCCAAACTTTATGTGTGATTATGTGTATGTATACATGTGTGTGTAAACAAAGACAAACTGCAAATTGAACATATGCACATAATTTTTCTTTCTGAAATTACTTCCGGAAGACCCACCCCCCCCCCCCCCCCAAAAAAAAAAAAAAAAAAAACTTGGAGTTCAGCTGAGTGAGGCTCCGTAATCTCATGGATGCTGCGCACATCCGCCTCGTCAGCTTCCTGCGATTGGCCGCGCAGGGGCCTCAGGTAGTCGAGGAGCTTCTCCAGGACGCTGTCCTGGCACTCCTGCTGTCCTCCGAATCGGCACATGGCATGTGTGCTCTGGGCCTCTCTTGACAGAAAGGACAAGAAATTCCTTTTGCTGCATTCAGAAGTTGCAAGCAGATATGCATCGGCGCGCGCATTCTCGACAAAGAGCCGATGAAGAAGAACAAAACTAACGTAGTTCAGAGATCAGGAGGTCTTGAAATACTTGCAGGCAAAGGTTTCTAAACCCTACAAGCCTTCGCAGCCCTTCTTGCCTGCTTGACACGCCTAAATCCTAAGCCCTAAACCCTGAACCCTAAACCCTAAACCTTAAACCTTCCTGTCCTTCTTTCTTGCTGGATTTCCGCATCTTCCGGGTCGCCGGATCAAAATACCGGAGCCCGCAGAGCCGGAAGCCCATGACCCGCGACGTGGACCGGGCACCTGAGGTTTAGGGTTTAGGGTTTAGGGTTTCGGGTTTAGAACCCCTAAACCCCTAAACCCTAGCATATTGACCCCCGGCTTAGGAGCCAGACAGTGTCATAAACCCTTTTTGCACCAGGTCTCTCTGTCAGAAACCCTGAACCCTAAACCCTAAACCCTTTCTAAGCCAGGCTGCCGGCAACACCTGAAAGCAGGGCCTCCTTGCCTTTAGCAAGGGTTGCATGAACAGGCGAAATGAGGTTAAACCCTAAACCCTAAACCCTAAACCCTAAACCCTAAACCCAGTTTTGGCGCGAGGGCGCATTTTGCTTTCATGGAGGACCGCTTGGAGGGTCCGTGATGCGCAGCCCGCTGCCTGAAGCCCAACTTCAGGTCCAAGACCGCGGGCTCCTTCATGCCAGCCGTGATGTCCTCCAGGGTTTAGGGTTTAGGGGTTTTGGGTTCGGGGTCCCTAAGCCCTATGAACCCCTGAGCCCTCTAGGCCCTCCAGGCCCCCATAAGCCCTGTAAGGTTTCTTCTTGGGGATACTCTAGGCCGGTTTGGTGCGGGTTTAGGGTTTAGGGTTTAGGGTTTAGGGTTTAGGGTTTGGGGGGTTTAGGGTTTAGGGTTTAGGGATTATCCCTGTAAGGATGTCAGACGCCTCCATGATGAGGAACGCGGGCGGCATGGCCCCACCCGGTCCCAAGTCTGCGTCCACCTGGTGTTTGGTTTTTTAGGGTTTAGGGTTTCGGGTCTAGGGCTTAGGGTTAGGCTTCACCAGGGAACCTTCTTTACCTACAGTTTTTGTGGGTTCTACCTACTATTTAAGTAAGTAATAGCTGTAATAGCTCCTACTGAACTGTAGGGAAAAAGTCCAGACAGGGTTAAGGGCTCAGGGCTGTGACGGTGTTTAGGGGGTTTGAAGTTTGGAGCGCCACCCTAAACCCTAAACACCAGACCCCCTATGACTCCCTGATGTTTAACAGGCGTAGGGTGTAGGTTTAGGATTTAGAGCGGTCTGGGGTTCAGAGTTTAGGATTTAGGGTTTAAGGTTTTTTGCTTAGGGTTTGGGGCTGAGGGTTCAGAGTTTCAAGTAACCCTAAACCCTAAACCCTAAACCCCAAACCCCCAACCCCAAACCCCAAACCCTAAACCCTGAACCCTGAACCCTGAACCCTGTCTGGGGTGGCGGGGGGCCTTGGGGTGCTTTAGAGTATCGAGCGTTTTGGGGTTTGGGCTGCGGGTCCAGTGTGCGCACCTGCAGGGCAGGTATTTGGCACGTGCCGTAGCAGACGCTGGTGTACCTTGGCTTTTGAGCCCTAAACCCTAAACCCTAAACCCTACACCCTTAACCCTAAACCCTAAAAACCCCTAAACCCCAGAAACGCAAGGAGCCCCGTTGCCGCATGCTTACCCAGGGGGAGCCCTTAGATCTCGAACCCCCCGCCCCCAAAGCGTCCAAAAACCTCAGAACCTCTACTCCCCAGATGGTCTGCAGGGTTCAGGGTTTAGGGTTGAGGTTTAGGGTGTAGGGTTTAGGATCTAGCACTTAGAACTTAGACCTTTCTCAGAAGGGTTCTGATGTATGGGCCCTTGAATCTAGAAGGTACAGAAGGGGTACATCAGGTCTTCTAAGTACCCTAAAGCCCTAAACCCTACACCCTAAACCTTAAACCCTTTTGAACCCGGAAGCTGCTTCATGCCTAAACCCTAAACCGTAAACCCTAAACCCCGAACCCTAAACCCTAAACCCTAAACCCATACGACGGGCCCTGGCAAGCCCTCTAAGCCCTTGAGCCCGAACCTCCAAACCTGAAAGCATCCAAAGCCGAGGGCCAGCTGGGTTCCTTGCCTGCGGTTTAGGGTTTAGGGTGTAGGGCTAGGGTTTAGGGTTTAGGGTTTAGAGAAGATGTGAGGCTACGAAATGTCAAGAGCAAACGCACAAAGTCAGGACCAGAAGGGGTTTACAGAGTTTACAGGGTTTACAGGGTTTACAGGGTTTACAGGGTTTGCAGGATTTATAAGGTTTAGGGTAGCCCCCCCGCCCACTTCCCCAACCCCCCAAAGAAAAAATAAATCCTAAACCCTAAACCTTAAAACCCTAGAACAACAGCAGGAAGGTAAGGGTTTAGGGATTAAAAAACAAAAAGTAATCCTAAAGCCTAAGCCCTAAACCCAAGGTACGGCGCCAGGGCCTCGGGGAGGCACTGGTAGAAGTAAAGCTCTCCAGCAGTTACCTTGGCTGACTTCTGATTCCTCCTTAGGCTTAGGGTTTAGGGTTTAGGGTTTAGGGTTTAGGGTACAGAACACCCTTAAAAAGGTTATTAAGCCCTAAGAGAACCGGCCAGAAGGAAAGCCAAGTCACCGGCTTGTACACCAATCCGGGGTAGGTGCTGCTCGTCAGAAGCTCTACGTGGCCACCTGGTTTAGGGGTTTAGGGTTGTAGGGGTTTGAGGTTTAGGGTTGGGGTTTAGGGTTTGGGGTTTAGGGTTTAGGGTTTGGGGTTTGGGGTTGAGGGTTTTTTTTAAGGTTTAGGGTTTGGGGTTTAGGATGGTTTTGGTCTCAGCGTCTATTGGGTCTACCTTGACGCTCACGATGTACTTCT
>CAJNDS010000451.1:0-15000 GCA_905221605.1 Symbiodinium natans | reverse complement strand
CTGGGCTGGGGGACTAGCCAGTCTGAGGAGCGCACATGCATGCCAAGACGCGGAGCCTCCTTAAGAGGAGCATCAAACCTTGTCGATGAGGACCAGCTCAGACGCGCGCATGCTCTCTTGGCACCGCTAACCGTCGAACCGTCGTCAACCAAGATTCTGGCACCACTTCGAACAGAAGGACTATCCGAAAAGTCGTGTACATCGAATGGTGAAGAGGGATACACTGCGAAACTAAGGCATCATACAAGTCATGCGACAACAAGAGTTGAATTGTGAAAGGCCTATACAACATGAGGAATCGGCTAAGGAAGTCCTGCACATGAGTAAGCGTGAACTCAGAGACACGGTACATATACCATCCCTCTTGCACATCCAACCAAGCAAATTCGTAGCCACCCTGAGCTGACTGCCACACATGAAGCACAGCGCTCCAATCGACTGTATGCTGCAAGCACATTCTAGGGCTCTCCCAGGTGGTGGCACTCACAATGTGTGCAACATCTAGCTCATCTCCAGAGATCTGCAAAGCAAGCTCCTTCCATTTAGGTCTGTCATTAGCAAGAACAAACATGCCATCCAACGTCAACCCAGGGAAACCTGGAGCTAAGATGTGCTGTAGCCACTGCATGGGGCTCGCCCACGGGCCAGGCTTTCCACCAAGCGGGGCGGTCGTGGATTGCAGCAACATGCGACACAGTGGATGACTTGGACCTTTACGCAACAGGTGGCCTAAAAAGGTAAAGCGTCGCTGATACCAACACCTGATCCACGAGCAATCGGCATGCTGCGACAAGAACGCATATGCTGCACGACGTCTGAGCCTTTGCAGGCACATGGCAGGACTTGCACGATATTCACCCGGCAAATACAAGTGCAGGGTCTTCGTACGTAGCGTGACCTGCAGAACACGCAGCGTCTGAACATGGTCTCGTCTCACCGGCAACAGTGGCAAAAACCAAGCGAACTTTGAAAAGATGTATTTCTGTATATAGCGCAATGCTTGGACTGGGGAATTCCAATGGTGAAGCTTGAGTATGGTACTATGGCACGCGTAACCTGAGTTTGCCAACTGAACCACAGACTTCATGAGGTTCTCGCCCTCTACGACTTCAGATTCATACGACAACTGCTTGCGTAGGTAAGTGGCACGAGTGTCCCAAGGACACACCCGAGCCAGGGAGGCTTCAGGAAATTCTTCGCGGGGCTGCTGTAACATGCTGGGGTGCGTCAGGAACTTGCACTTGGCCGTGTTCAGCCTTAAACCTGCAGTAGCCAAAGCTTGGCGAAGATCCTCGCTACATTGATGCGCATCAGCCCAACTTGCACAACACATAAAAATATCGTCGACGAAGCCCCAAGTATACAAGAAAGCGCACCATGAAATTCCCTCTGACTGCCATTTTGCATGTAAGGTGTCCAGGATGTTTCCAACAATAGTCGCAAAGACATAACAACTATGTGAACCACCCTGCTGCACACCAGTCTGCTGTCGAAGCACCCAAGCTCGACCACAATAGTCGAAATGCAGCCTCGCATTGGTTAGTACATGCAGTAGCCGACCCGCTTCCCATGAGCATTGGTCATTGGAATAGCGGTTCAGGAAGGTCGCCAGGAACCCGTGATCAACACTGTCAAACGCACTGCTTATATCCGCCAAAAACCACACAGCGGGTTGTCTACATTTCTTTTGATGCCTTACCCCCATGTGCGCCAAGAACATGGCCTCGAGAACTTGGGTTCCTGGGAGGCCACCGTACTGCAATTCCGGCTGCTTCCACTGCAATCTGAGGCGTCCACACAACAGTGAGCAGTACAACTTCACGGTACTCTCGATCAGGTTTATTGGACGAAGATCTTTCAAGGTCTGGGGCACGGGGACCTTCGGAAGGAGTAGCACAAAGGCATCGTAGTAGGCTTCGGGAAGTTCGCCTTGTTGCAGTAGAAGGTCCAAGTGGTGCTTGAGCAAACGTAATCCCTCAGGGATCGAAGCGAGAGCTTTGATAAAGTCGCCGGAAACTCCTGACATCCCACTACACTTGCCAACCTTAATTTTGTCCACTGCTCGTAAGATTTCGGCTTCCGTGAACAGAACAAGGGATCCTCTGGCAATCAAACTATCAATGGTCTGTTGCGCGGCGTGCCGAAACCCTAAACCCTCAACCCTAGACCCTCCACCCTTGCTTGAAGCCAAGTCTCCATGTCTGAGACTGGCGGACCGCCGCCGGGGAGACAGAGAAGGCTTTCACTGCGCCCTCCTGAAGCTCAAGGGTTCAGGGTTAGGGTTTAGGGTTTAGGGCTTGGGGCTTGGGGCTTGGGTTTAGGGTTTAGGGTTTAGGGTTTAGGGTTTAGGGTTTAGGGTTTAGGGTTTAGGGTTTAGGGTTTAGGGTTTAGGGGTTAGGGTTTAGGGTTTAGGGTTTAGGGTTTTGGGTTTAGGTTTTAGGGCGGGTTTAGGGTTTAGGGTTTAGGGTCGTAACCCCGTAAGGTTGTACCCCTAAAGGTTGTACCAGATATACCCCTGACATGGCCCTTACATTCCCTTAGAGGATCTGAAACAGGGTTTAGGGTTTAGGGTAAACAAAGCATCCCCAAGCCAAGGGTACAACCTTCGGGGTCCGAGGTAGAGTCCCTTGAGCTTGGGAATTTTAGGGTTGAGGGGGTTTAGGGTTCAGGGTTTTGGGCTAGGGTTTAGGGTTTAGGGTTTAGCGTTTAGGGTTTAGGGTTTTAGGGTTTTAGGGTTGAGGGGGTTTAGAGGGCGCAGGCGGCTTAGGGCTCAGAGTTTGGGCCCTTCTTTCCAGTCTTAAGGTAGTTACATGGTCCCTTCGCATGGGCCCTAAACCCTTTTTTAAGACTGGAACTGAGGCCAGGGCAGCATCCATCCATCCAGCTAAACCCTAAACCCTAAACCCTAAACCCTAAACCCTAAACCCTAAACCCTAAACCCTAAACCCTAAACCCTAAACCCTAAACCCTAAACCCTAAACCCTGTACAAGCAAAGGGCCCATACATCAGAACCCTATAAAGGAGGTCAGGGACCACCTCCAAGCCCTGCCCCTCAACCCATTTCTTTCTGCACCAGGATTCCTACACCTAAACCCTAAACCCTAAACCCTAAACCCTAAACCCTAAACCCTAAACCCTAAACCCTAAACCCTAAACCCTAAACCCTAAACCCTAAACCCTAAACCCTAAACCCTAAACCCTAAACCCTAAACCCTAAATGCAATGCAAAGCTCCTGTAACTCTTGCTTTTTGCTGACCAATCGACACACCAAAGGAACCCTTGTGTCCGTGCGGATGCTCCTGAAGCACTTTGGTTTAGGGGCTGAGGACATTTGCGACATGGAAAGAAAACTAGCCCCCGTAAGCCACGAATCTGCAAGTATGGGGGTCTCGGTCCTGTAGGGTCCCTATACAGAAAGGAACCCTTGTGCCCTACACTAGACTAAGCACCCAGCCTGCCCAACAGATCCTCCTGTTTAGGGTTTAGGGGATTCCCTTGGCCATCCCTTCTTTTATGGTTTAGGAACTCCCTTAGCCTTACACACCCTCATTCCTGAACCTTATACAGGCCCTCCCTAAACCCTAAACCCTAAACCCTAAACCCTAAACCCTAAACCCTAAACCCTAAACCCTAAACCCTAAACCCTAAACCCTAAACAGGCCCCTTCCACCTTCACGTGCCAGGCCATGAAGTTGTCCACTGGCATGTCCATGGGGAGCAGCCTCCAGCCAGCGCGGAGGCTGGCAAGGTCTTAAGTCAAGGCTGGGAGCCACTTGCAGCCCTAAACCCTTTTGCAGCAGGCTTGCAGAACCCTAAACCCTAAACTCTAAACCCTAAACCCAGCAGACTTCAAGTTTGAGGAATAATGGGCCCTGATTTAGGCGTAAACGGGGTCTTGATGAAGCAAGGCGTTGATGAGAGGGGCATGGGGGGGGAGCACTTTGACAATGTTTCTGCCTCCAAAACTGATTCGCTGTTGCAAACCGTTTGGGATCGCAGGACATGGGGTTTAATTCGCTGGGATTGCCAACAGCCCGATATTGTATGCGTGCACATTGTGCGTGTGCGTGTGCGTGTGCGTGTGCACACGCCGTGCGCGTGCGCATGCACGTGCGTGCGCGCGGGTGTGTACGCTCGTGGCATGTCATGGGCACTAATTAATTGACTTGTGTGGGCAACATCATCAGCCCAAACCCCGGCAAAGCGCAAGATGCCCATCCTCATGAACGCTTTGGCCGCCGCCGGCCAGATGATGTACCCCACGGTCGTCCACAGGTAATGTGGCTGCCTTTGAGGTTGGAATTTTCGGGGCTGAGCACATGGGGCTCAGGGGTGTTTTGGTTTGTTCGGGCATGTGCCCTGTAAACCCTAGACTCCTAAACCCTAAACCCTTGGGGTCCAGGTCTCATGCTCGTCTGGATCTTAGAGGCTTCCCTTAATCATAGGGTTTAGGGGGTGTTTGGCTGTTGAGGATCTGTCCTGAGCCCTTGATGACGAGGCCTGTGGGGCCTTTTGTGCTCCGCAAAGTTCTGTCACCCATGTTCCAAGCCATTTTCCGGAGTAGGTAGATTGCTACACTTTAGTCTGGAACCCAATACCCTAGGGTGCTTTCAGTGTAGTTCAGAGCATATGAGGCTATGGAGGTTGTGGAGTCAACCCATAAAGACAAGTTTGAGCCAGTAAATTCTTGGGTTTGGGGTTCTTGTGTGGGGTTCTTGTGCGAAATCGGTAAGTGAGGAAAACCAAAAAGCTTAAAGTTCAACTAAAAGTGAAGTAAGTCTACACCCTACACCCTACACCCTACACCCTAAACCCCAAACCCCAAACCCCAAACCCTAAACCCTAAACGTCGCGGATCCTTTTGTAGCGAAGGTCGGAGATCTGACGAGCTCGGCTGCCGGTGCAAGACATGGAAACAGCCGACCCTCTACTCCTTTCCCAACCTCGACTCAGGGTTTAGGGTTTAGGGTTTAGGGTTTAGGGTTTAGGGTTTAGGGTTTAGGGTTTAGGGTTTAGGGTTTAGGGTTTCTTGAGTTCTGAAGGGAGGGGGTTCATGGGTGGGGTATGTAACCCAAGGTTCCCAATTACCCTGAGCTTCCCTAAGGCTCCCTAAGTACCTACCCCCCCTTGAGCCCCCCTCCCTTACGAACCCTATGACTTCGGCAAGATAGGGCTGAGGGTCTTCCATGGTCTTCCGAGCACCTGGCATACCCGAGCTAAAAACCCTAAACCCTAAACCCTACGTAAACCCTAAACCCTAAACCCTAAACCGGAAACCCTAAACTCTAAACCCTAAACCCTAAACCCTAAACCCTAAACCCTAGCGATACAATTTTTGAGGGCCTGGGCAGCTCCTGGCTTGCCGTGGAAAGTATGTCCACGGCAAGGCACAAGTTAGGTAACGATGCTTGGAGGTTTAGGGTTTAGGGTTTAGGGTTTAGGGTTTAGGGTTTAGGGTTTAGGGTTTAGGGCTACTTGGAGGTTCGTGGTACTTACTAACCAATCATAACTGTACTTATAACTGTACTTCTAAGCCCCCTAACTGCCCTAATACGGCTATAGGTGCAGTTACAAGTACACTCATAATTAATCACTAAGTACCATGAACCTTCAAGTAAGCCCTGAGCTACCATTTGCTTAACATGGTAGCCCAGTAACCATACTACGATAAGGGCCTCCTTTTTTGGGTTGGGTTTTTATAAGGGAACCAAAGACCAAAAAAAAGGGTACAGGGTACCACCGGGCTGCCAAGTTAAGAAGCCCCCCCCCCCCCCCCCAGAAAGTGGAAGATGATACTCCTCATGTTGCCCTGACAACAAGAAAAAGAATCGTTGTCATATTTGGGGATGCTCTTCATCAACTCGTAGGAGCCCAGCCCCTAAACCGTTTTAAACCCTAAACCCTAAACCCCTAAACCCCCTAAACCCCCTAAACCCCCTAACCCCAAACCCTAAACTGTTTGAATCAGCCTCTCTCAAGCCCAGGTCCTCTGTGCTTGGGCGGCTCCATGCGCCATTCAATAGCGCAGAGCCCCATGTGTCTTATATTTGCTTAAGACCCCCCCCCAAAAAAAAAACAAACTGAAACAATACTCCCTATTTTGCCCTTATAAGGAAGGATGTTCTTCTTTGGTTTTCTGGGGGGGGGGGGGGGTTCTTAAGCAAATAGTGGTAGTGCGATGAAAAGGGGCGGTGCCCGTTTACCGAGTCAGAAGCCGCCGGAAGAACTCCTGAAAGATGCGTGATGCTTGGAGGTTCATGGTACTTGTAACCCAAATTAGGGTTCAGGGTTTAGGATTGGGGTTTAGGGTACTTATAACACTAGAATAACTGTACTTATAACCCCTCTTATAAAGCCCCTATAGATGGTTGTCGTTGGGCTATAGGCACAGTTCTAATTGGGTTAGTAAGTACCATGAACCTCCAAGTGAGGTCTTGCGAAACCGCGAATCCACAGAAACATGCAGAAACCACACATGGGGCGGGGCTTCTGGATTCTGGTCCCTTCTGGGTCTAACACTATCGTACGGATGTTTATATTTACAGGCCCAGAATTCAGAGAAATAACCTCCCCTCCCCCCCACATGTCACTCCTAACCGCCAGGACAGGGCAGAACAAGGGGCGGTCTGCAAAAGACAGGCCCTGGCGGCTTTGTCCAAGGCCTGTGGCGTTAGGATTTCAAGCGGCCGCAACCTCGAGAGTATAGCTGTTATCCGCGGGGCGAGTGGCACAAGGACCTAGCGGAGAGCAGGAGAGCTCGAGCGCATCTGTGTGACTCCAGGTTGAACTTACTTTATTGTTTCTATGTCTGTGTCTGTGTCTCTGTGTGTGTGTGTGTGCGTCTGCCTGCGTCTGCGTATGTGCCTGTGTCTCTGTGAGTGTGTGAGTGTGTGTGTGTGTGTGTGTCTCTGTGTGTGTCTGTGTGTCTCTGTGTGTGTGTGTGTGTGTCTCTGTGTGTATCTCTGTGTGTCTCTCTGTGTGTGTGTGTGTGTGTATGTGTCCGCGGGTGTGTGTGTGTGTGTGTCTCTGTGTGTATCTCTGCGTGTATCTCTGTGTGTCTGTGTGTCTGTGTGTCTCTGTGTGTGTGTGTGTCTCTGTGTGTATCTCTGTGTGTCTCTGTGTGTGTGTATGTGTCCGCGGGTGTGTGTGTGTGTCTCTGTGTGTATCTCTGCGTGTATCTCTGTGTGTCTGTGTGTCTGTGTGTCTGTGTGTCTGTGTGTCTGTGTGTCTCTGTGTGTGTGTGTGGGTGTGTGCGCACGTGCGTGCGTGTGTGCCTGTCTGTCTGTCTGTCTGTCTGCCTGCCTGCCTGCCTGTCTGTCTGTCTGTGTCTATCTGTCTGTGTGCGTGTCAATCATGTGCCCCAGCCGACTGAATCACACAGTGCTGCGCTTCCTGTCTGAAAGCCCTCCTCCTCTGGTGCGCTAGCATCCGGCGAGAACGCCCAAAATCATCCATGCAAAAAAAGGCCCTGGAGGGTGCAATCCACAGGTCTCACTGTGATACCTTGACAGAGAGGCTGACCGTGAGCTTGATCATGGCAACCTGAGCTGTGCTTTAAACCCTTTGAAAATTATTTATGAATAGGTTCCCTTAGAAGGAAAGAGGGGATATTAAGAACAATCCCAAAGCACAACCCAGCAACATGTATCACTGTCAGAGGGAATCGCCCCGGATCGCAGGCCGTGACGAAGTAGGTCACTTCTCCTAAAGTGAGTTCCTCGGGCCGACCATACACCAAGCCGGACTGCATGTCCAGCGCCACTCCGCGCGGAAACCTTGGGGCAGCGGCAAAGATGCAGCCTTCAAGGTGAGATAAGGGGCGCAAGCCCACCATCTCCCCGACACAAACCTCGAGCCTGTTCGGCTCGCTGTACACGCAGAAGTTCATGGAAGGCTGGCGCAGAAGGACTTGTGGAGGGTCATGAAGGGGCACCGGTGTCGCGGGCGACAGAAGGGAACTCGAAATGTGCTGATGTGTGACCTGCCGGATCCATCCTTTCCGAGTGGCTGCGCTGGTCGTCCTCCTGTCACGCCTGCGAGGCATTGACGAAGATGGTGCCACTTGTGGGGGCGGCGCCATCACTTTCGAAAGGCTGTGAGCTCTGAATAAAGTCCTTGTGCTGCTGCAAAAATGCAGGGTACCCCAAACCCTAAACCCTAAACCTTAACCGCAGCTGCTTTGGGATTTGTGGCGCTGTGTTCTCCCAGGACTGAGGCTAAGAGTGCCTGAGCTCAAACTCAGCGGCCGGTTGTGTAAGGGACCCTGAGATGGCACCCGTTTTAATCCTGCGCAACCCTGGAGCCCTGGAGATACTCCTAGGGTCGCTGTGTCGCTGACAGTCCTGCAAAGCGAGCTGTTGAAGCACAAGTATGACATGCTTAAGGTTTAGGGTGTAACAGTCTCTGGTTTGAAGGCGTGAGACGATCGAAAATTGAGTGACCATCGTCTATGGCCTCCAACGCCAACACAAAAATCATGCAAACCACCAAGATTCAACCTAGACTACGCTTGGTGCCGAAAGCTCGGGAAGCATAGGCTGCGTAACCTTTGGGACTATATGAGACTTTCCGAAATTAGGGGTACCTTATTGGAGTCCTATGGTGGGCGGAGGTTGCTTGCTTGACTACTAAGGAAGCACACGGCTGCTAGACTAGCTTCAACGTCTTGGTGCTCAAGGGAGCAATCGCCATAGTGCGAGCGAATAGGGCCCTCGAGCTCTGCGAGCCCTATCCACATCTGACCCTTTACTACTGTTTGCTTAAGGGTAATAAGGGGATTGTTACTCTTGATTTTTTTTTTTTTGGGGGGGGGCTCTTAAGCAAATTGTAGTTTAACTCCCTTCAGCTCTCTTGCAGGAAAGCTGCATTAAAGCTTCGCCTGCACGCTTGCGCGTGCCGCGGTCCTCTCAAGACCCACCACCAGAGGTTTCAGCTTCAAAGCTCTACATATGGCGCTACAAGGAGGGGCCTCCTTACTACACTAACCACTAACCACAGTTAAGAGACTTATGGATCCTTATAACCCAATATATCGTACCCATAACTCCACTTATATCTAGGGGGCCCCTTCCTGTACATTTGCCACGCATGTCAAGGGTATGATCCAGGTGCGGATGCTGGGGGTGACTTTGCTCACTCCTCTGCAGCTGCTGTTCAAGGCACCAGAAACCCTTTCATACTGTTTGCTTAAGAACCCCCCTAGACATGAAAGATAACAATCCCCTTCTTACCCCTATGGGTAAGAATATACTGTTCTTTTTTTTTTTCTTTTTTTTTTTTTTGGGGGGGGGTTTGAGCAAATAGCATCGGGATGTTTCCCCCTTATACTGACAGTCCTTAATAGGGATTAGAGTACCCCCCTCTTATAATCCCTACTAAGGAGCTGTTGGTATAAGGGGGAACATCCCTAAACCCTAAACCCTAAACCCTAAACCCTAAACCCTAAACCCTAAACCCTAAACCCTAAACCCAGAAAACAGTGGCTTCGCTGCAATCCGCCTTGCTGGTGAGCCACAACGCGCCGGTGTCCTTTGGAAGCTCCTTCAATGCCTGAGCGGAGCGCAGGTTAGACCTCTCCCTTTCTCCGCATGGCGCCCAAATCTACTTCGAGGTTCATGGCACTTGATTTAACGCAATTATTACTGTACCTGTAAGCAAAATACAACCAGAATAGGGCACTTAAGGGGCTTATAAGCAGGTTTTAGGTACAGTTAGAATTGGGTTATAAGTACCATGAACCTCCAAGCAAACCCTAAACCCCCAAGAGCTGTCAATGCCCCAAAACTTCTGAAGCCCGACTTCCGTATGCCCCCCACGAACAGCCGACACACAACCGACTCCAACTGCCTGTCCAACCTGTTTTAACATGGGTTTAGGGTTTTAGGGTTTTAGGGTTTAGGACTTGGGGTTTGGGGATCTGATAAGCGGAATATCTAGACACAGACAATCAACTCCAAAACTCCAAAACCACAAAGACGTAAACACCCAAGCCCCGGCCGGATCGGCAAATCTAGAGACAATTCTTGGTTTAGGGCTTCCCGTGCCTGAAGGGCCGGAACTCCAGATACACAGGGCTTTCGGGGTTCTTAAGGCTGCCCAACCCCTAAACCCTAAACCCTAAACCCTAAACCCTAAACCCTAAACCCTATTCCCGCACATGACTTGCCCCTGCCTGCGACAGCGTAGCTGTAAAGCTGGGCAGAATCACGGCGTCATCCTCACGGCAGTTTTTCGGTTAGAGTCTAAACCCTGAACCCTAAGGGTCTAGGGGGCGACTGGGGGGTGGTGAGGGGGGGGGGGGGAATCTCGGAACCGGTAAAGATGAACTTTCGAGGTTTATGCAGGGTTTGCATGGGGTCCCGGTAGAACTTCTATGCTATCCCAAACCACCCCCCAGGCCAAGTCCGAACAGTGCATTTGGCCGTTTGCGCGCAGCAGATTTTTCTGATCCTGGGGGGACAAAAACTTACAATATAGGGCCAGGATGGGCTATTAGGCCCCATAATCCCCATAATGAAACCTATAAAGGGCCTTTTTAAGGGCTTATAGGGTATAACAGCCCGTCCTGGTATGGGGGTCGGCAGCGACGAATGGGAGAGGATAACATGAATCGGACGCTTGCTTGGCTCACAGACTGCATCCCCGGGCGAGGGCTTGCGGTTTGTAAGGGGCTGAGGGGTTGTAACGTGTTTTGGGGGGCCACCTGCTTTTATTTCTTTTTTGCTTCATCCCGTTGTCTATTCTTGAACATCATTTGTTTATAATCCGACTCATAAAGGCTTTTCTTGGCCAACCTGACCTTTTCCTGCAATTCTCAACTTACGACGAAAACGATCCTTTCTGTCGCTAGTCAAGGCCTTATGAGATGTTCTACCATTCTACAACAACCCCCTTAAACTATGGCATTCTTGGGCAACCTGAACACAAACACCCCAAACCCTAAACCCCAAACCCCAAACCCTAAACCCAAACCCCAAACCCCAAACCCCAAACCCTAAACCCTAAACCTAAATCCTAAACCCTAAAACCCTACGCCGTTTGGGCTCCATGCCACTTCGGCCTCGAGCACCAGCAACGGCTTGCCGCTCTTCGCGCATTTCCTCCAGGCCGCCCTTGGCTTAAGGTAGGGGACCTTCTAGGGTTTAGGGTTTAGGGTTTAGGGTTTAGGGTTGGGGTTTGGGGTTTAGGGTTTAGGGTTAGGGTTCCATAAACAACACTTTGAGCTGTTTTTTCCTTGTGCTAGCCGTCCTTGAAAGGGGGTAAAGATAGGGGTACTATAATCCCTATTGAGGACTGTTATGTTAGCATAAAGGCGAACATCCCGCATACACACACACACACCACACACGCACGCACGCACACACACACACACACACACACACACACACACACACACACACACACACACACACACCACACACACGCACACCCACACACACACACGCACACACACACACACACACAGACACACGCACACACACACACACACACACACACACCCACACACACACACCCACACGCACACGCATACAACAAGCACACAAACAAACAAGCAGACAAGCAAGCAAACAAGCAAACACGCAAACAATCAAGCAAGCAAGCACATAAGCAAACAAAGCAAACAAAGCAAACAAAACAAACAAAACAAACAAAACAAACAAAACAAACAAAACAACCAAAACAACCAAAACAAACAAAACACACACACACACCAGCAAACAAGCAAATAAAACAAACGCAACAAACACAACTAACAAAACAACAAAAGCAATCAAACCAAATAAACCAAACACACCAAACATAACAAACAAACCAAACAAACCAAACAAACCAAATAAACCAAACACACCAAACAAACCAAATAAACCAAATAAACCAAACAAAACAAAAATGAAAAATAAACAACGACAGAAGGCCTGCATCCTAAGAAGGTGTCTGGCCGGGGAGCCAGGAAGAGTCTCAAACCCCCAAAGCCCGACACCATCCAATCCTGAAACCCAAGGCCACACCGTATATACTTCCCAAATTTAGGGTTTAGGGTATAGTATATACTTCCCAATTTAGGGTTTACACTGAGGCCCCAGTTCCCTAGAAAATCCTTACACACACCAGGTCCATTTTGAGTATAATGAGACACAGGGTCTCATTGGGCTTTCGGACTTTGAGGCTGTCTGTTGCCTCCATTGCAATGGTAGCGGTTGAATAGGGGCATACTAGGTCCCTTTACTGCTAAACCCTAATCTCCCTAAAACCTAAACGCTCTTTTTGCATCCAGGCCTGTGAGACTGTCAACCCTAACCGCTTTTTTAGTCTTTGACAAGACTGTTAGTTGCTGTTCGGGGAAGGGCCTGACTTGTCGCGTCTCCAGGCCTATCTAAACATGCAAGGCGCACGTGTGGTGTGAGCACATGCTTACACAGAGAAATCGACAGAAGCATACCTGTACATGCACAGAGCTTGAATACTTGTATATATTCTGACGATAACAAGAATGCAACTTGCTTGCACATACTCATCTCTTACGCTGCTCTCAAAGTCCAATCCAACCTTCAGTTGCAGATTGAGCATCAGATGCGAAGCACAGCAGCCCCGCTCGCCCGGGGACATGTCGATTGTCTTCCTAGGCAGCTGAATCTTGTCCTCCTCTGTCATAGGGTCCCCTCTATAAGAGGGTTGAGGGTTTAGAGTTTAGGGTTTAGGTGAGACGAGTGAAGAATATGTGATGGCACCTATGGTCCTTAGAGCAGATCGCGCGTTCTGGGGTGCAGCTAGACTTGTCGACTGACAGGACGGGGGGCGGGGACCTGCGCAGACAACTGCGACACTCCCACAATCTGCCTCCCAAACCCCCAAATTTCCCTGGCTCTTAAGCCCTAGGGTTTAGGGTTTATGATTTGGGGTTTAAGCCCTGTAAAGCCTGAACCCCGTTTAGCCAGCCTGTTTTGGGGTTTAGGGTATATGAACGCATGACTGAGGGCTTTGGGTATCAAAGACCCTTTTTGAACTCTTCGCGGAATCCTGACAACCCTATAGGCCCTAAACGGCGTTCACCTCCGTGGCGGTCTGCACTCACAGCAGAGCCCGGACTTAGAGTTAGAGGACAACCCCGGCGCGCTTGGGGCTTCAAGGCACCCTAAGCCCAAAACCCAAAACCCAAAACCCTAAACCCTAAGCCCTAAACCCTAAGCCCCAAACCCTAAACTCTAAACCTTAAGCTGCCCAGCATCTCGCGGTACCAGTGGAACATCTGGGCCAAACGCGCCGTGCTCCATTTCCGGACCTGCTAGGGTTTGGGGTTTAGGTTGCCCAGTACTCTAGGATTAAAAAGGGTGCCCTGTTTTGCTTAAAGGGCTTTATAAGAGAGCCTAAGCCTAAACCCAACCAAAGAGGGAACAAGGGCACTACTGGGCATCCGGTCTAAGCTCAAAGGGTGACAGGGTAAAGAGCCCGAAGAAACTTCCTGCCTGAAGGTGCGTATAGTTGCAAGCTTTAAGAGCTGGTACCCCACACCCTGTAGCAGACGTGGCACCCTAAATCCTAAACGGCCCTAGGCCCTGAATGTGTCTTCGGAACCCAACACGAAGCATCAGCTAGGGGCCGAAAAAACCACATAAACATAAGGATCCTACTATTGAGGGGGTTTCCGAAAAACCCTATTTGTAGGATCCTTATGTTTATGTGGCTTTTTGGGCCCCACTCAGCTGCCCTCAGCTTCTCAGCGGTCAAAGGATGGGGAGGGACCCGGGTCCAAGGGCTGTACTACTTTAGCGCCCGTGATCTTTCCTAAGGTCTAGAGTCTAGGTAATTCCCACCCTATTCCCCCAAACAAGAGCACTGACCAAAATCCTTGTACCTCAACCCCCCCCCCCCCCCCCCCCCCCCCCCCCCCCCCCCCCCCCCCCCATGGCTGACCTGAACGTTGCCCTTAGAGGTTTTTTGCCTTGGTACACTTCTCGATTTTGCCTTCAGGTTCAACGTTCTGGGCCTAGACAGCAGCCTAAACCCTAACCCTAAACCCATAATACGGGTTTAGGGCGTTAAGAAGGAAAGTTTGCTTCTTGGCAGCTTGGTGGCCACGTCTTTCTGCGGGATGGTGCTCTCCTTGCTTTCAAACCGAAACAAAGCGCCTCAACTAAACCCCAAAACCCTAAGTCCTAAACCCTAAGCCCTAAACCCTAGACCTGTTAGAATCATAATCGCTTCAGGCGAGCTTCAACCACGAGTCGCCATCGATTCGGTTGAGGGTTAAACCCTAAACCCTAAACCCTAAACCCTAAACCCAATGGCTTAGGGTTCTTTGGGCTCCGGACAATCTTGAACCTCAACCCTAGACCCTTTCGCTGCCGGGCTGCTTCAGCAAGCCGGGAAGCTCAACCCTAAACCCTAGACCCTAGACCCTAAACCCTAAACCCTAAACCCTAAGCCCTAAGCCCTAAGCCCTAAGCCCTAAGCCCTAAGCCCTAAGCCCTAAGCCCTAAGCCCTAAACCCTGCCCCGCTGTTTGTTGGGAACCGCTGGGAGAAAGCAAACGTGAATGTGCCTCCGAGAAAACAACTGCAATTGAACACAAGAATTCAATTTTTCAAAACCTGCTCGTGGGGTAAACGACCCATTTCCTACCGCCGAAGACCCTAATCCGTAAACCGTAAACCGTAAACCCTAAACCCAAAACCCTAAACCCCAAACCAAGGAAGCACCCCAGGAATCGGAGGCGGTCCTTGCCGTTGACGGCCGACAGGCGCTGAAGTCTCAGCCAGGGTGCATTCCTGCAACCAAAGGGCTCTTCTTAGGGTTTTTAAGAGTTCTAAGGCGCAGGTTTAGGGTGTAGGGTGAGGGTTGAGGTTGTAGGGTTAGGATTTTGAGGTTTAGGGTTTAGGTCCTGCAACCAAGGGGGTCTTCTTAGGGCTTTTAGACGCAGGTCTAGGGCTTAGGCTTAGGGTTTTGGGGTTTAGGGTTGAGGCCGTTTTGGGGGATAGACCCTGAACCCTAAACCTGAAAAA
>CAJNDS010000450.1:93827-137051 GCA_905221605.1 Symbiodinium natans | reverse complement strand
GGGGGGAGAGGGCGGGCATGCACTGGGACGGGTCCCAAGGTGAAGCCATGGGAGCCATGGGGCGGGATGGGACCATGGAGCCATGGGGCCATGGGGTCATGGGACCATGGAGCCATGGAGCGCCATAGAGCGGGAAGGGCGGAGGGGGCGGAAAGGGCGGAAAGGGCGGAGGGGCGGGGAGGGCGGAGAGGGCGGGCATGCGCCGGGACCCTTTAAAGTCAGCTGATAGGGTCCAAAGCCGGGAGCCATGGGGCGGGATGGGACCATGGAGCCATGGGGCCATGAGCCATGAGGAAGGGCAGAGGCGGCGGAGAAGGCGGAAGAAAAGGTCCAGACGTGAGGCGTGGGAGAAGCCATGAAGCGCCATGGGGCGGTTGAGGGTGAGAGGCGGGGGCAAGGAAGGGCAGCGGAGAAGGCGGATGATAAGGTCTGAAGCCGGGCGGGATGGGACCATGGGGCCGTGGGACCATGGAGCCATGGAGCGCCATGGAGCGGGAAGCGGAAAGGGCGAGAGGGCGGGCATGCGCTGGGACCCTTTAAAGTCAGTTGATAGGGTCCAAAGCCGTGAAGCCATGGGAGCCATGGGGCGGGATGGGACCATGGAGCCATGGGGCCATGAGCCATTAGGAAGGGCAGAGGCGGCGGAGAAGGCGGATGAAAAGGTGCAGGGACGTGAGGCCGTGGGAGCCATGGGGCATGGGACCAATGAAGCCATGGAGCGCCATGGGGCGGGAAGGGCGGAGGGGGCGGGAACCATATGGAGCGCCATGGAGCGGGAAGGGCGGAGGGGGCGGAGCGGGAAGGGCGGAGGGGGCGGAAAGGGCGGAAAGGGCGGAGGGGGCGGGGAGGGCGGAGAGGGCGGGCATGCACTGGGACCCTTTAAAGTCAGCTGATAGGGTCCAAAGCCGTGAAGCCATGGGAGCCATGGGGCGGGATGGGACCATGGAGCCATGGGGCCATGAGCCATTAAGCGTGAGAGAAGGCGGAGGAAAAGGTCCAGGACCCTTTAAAGTCAGCTGAGAGGGTCCCAAGGTGAAGCCATGGGAGCCATGGGGCGGGATGGGACCATGGAGCCATGGCCATTGAGGGTGAGAGGCATGGGGCCATGAGGCCAATGGGGGCGCAAAGGAAGGGCAGAGGCGGCGGAGAAGGCGGATGATAAGGTCTGAAGCCGGGCGGGATGGGACCATGGGGCCATGGGACCATGGAGCCATGGAGCGCCATGGAGCGGGAAGGGCGGAGGGGGCGGAAAGGGCGAAAGGGCGGAGGGGGCGGGGAGGGCGGAGAGGGCGGGCATGCGCTGGGACCCTTTAAAGCCATTAGGAAGGGCAGAGGCGGCGGAGAAGGCGGATGAAAAGGTCCAGACGTGAGGCGTGGGAGAAGGCATGGAGCGTCATGGGGCGGTTGAGGGTGAGAGGCATGGGGCCATGAGGCCATGGGGGGGCAAGGAAGGGCAGAGGCGGCGGAGGCGGATGTCTGAAGCCGGGCGCGGTGGGACCATGGGGCCATGGGACCATGGAGCCATGGAGCGCCATGGAGCGGGAAGGGCGGAGGGGGCGGAAAGGGCGGAAAGGGCGGAGGGGGCGGGGAGGGCGGAGAGGGCGGGCATGCACTGGGACCCTTTAAAGTCCGCTGATAGGGTCCAAAGCCGTGAAGCCATGGGAGCCATGGGGCGGGATGGGACCATGGAGCCATATGGGGCGCCATGGGGCGGGAAGGGCGGAGGGGGCGGGAACCATATGGAGCGCCATGGAGCGGGAAGGGCGGAGGGGGCGGAGCGGGAAGCGGAGGGGGCGGAAAGGGCGGAAAGGGCGGAGGGGGCGGGGAGGGCGGAGAGGGCGGGCGTGCACTGGGACCCTTTAAAGTCGGCTGATAGGGTCCAAAGCCGTGAAGCCATGGGAGCCGCAGATGGGAGCTTGGCAGGCAAGCACTTCCGCCTTCTAGTTGGTTTGTACGTCGCCGAGACGCCATGACGAGGTTCCTTTATTGATGGGGCCATGAGCCATTAGGAAGGGCAGAGGCGGCGGAGAAGGCGGATGAAAAGGTTGGGAGAAGCCATGGAGCGCCATGGGGCGGTTGAGGGTGAGAGGCATGGGGCCATGAGGCCATGGGGGGGCAAGGAAGGGCAGAGGCGGCGGAGAAGGCGGATGATAAGGTCTGAAGCCGGGCGGGATGGGACCATGGGGCCATGGGACCATGGAGCCATGGAGCGCCATGGAGCGGAGGGCGGAGGGGGCGGAAAGGGCGGAGGGGGCGGGGAGGGCGGAGAGGGCGGGCATGCACTGGGACCCTTCAGGGATGTGAGTGGGAGCATGGGACCAATGAAGCCACCATGGGGCGGGAAGGGCGGAGGGGGCGGGAAGCAGAGGGAGCGCCATGGAGCGGGAAGGGCGGAGGGGGCGGGAAGGGCGGAAAGGGCGGAGGGGGCGGGGAGGGCGGAGAGGGCGGGCATGCACTGGGACCCTTTAAAGTCAGCTGATAGGGTCCATGGGAGTCATGGGGCGGGATGGGACCATGAGCCATTGAGGGTGAGAGAAGGCGGAGGAAAAGGTCCAGGGACTGGAGCGCCATGGAGCGGGAAGGGCGGAGGGGGCGGGGGCGGGGAGGGCGGAGAGGGCGGGCATGCACTGGGACCCTTTAAAATCAGCTGAGAGGGCCCCAATTATGGGAGCCATGGGGCGGGATGGGACCATGGAGCCATGGGGCCATGAGCCATTGAGGGTGAGCGGCATGGGGCCGGAGGGGGCGGGGAGGGCGGAGAGGGCGGGCATGCACTGGGACCCTTTAAAGTCAGCTGATAGGGTCCAAGCCGTGAAGCCATGGGAGCCATGGGGCGGGATGGGACCATGGAGCCATGGGGCCATGAGCCATTAGGAAGGGCAGAGGCGGCGGAGAAGGCGGATGAAAAGGTCCAGACATGAGGCGTGGGAGAAGCCATGGAGCGCCATGGGGCGGTTGAGGGTGAGAGGCATGGGGCCATGAGGCCATGGGGGGGCAAGGAAGGGCAGTGGCGGCCGAGAAGGAGAAGGCGGACGAAAAGGTCTGAAGCCGGGCGGGATGGGACCATTGGGGCATGGGACCATGGAGCCATGGAGCGCCATGGAGCGGGAAGGGCGGAGGGGGCGGAAAGGGCGGAAAGGGCGGAGGGGGCGGGGAGGGCGGAGAGGGCGGGCATGCACTGCAACCCTTTAAAGTCAGCTGATAGGGTCCAAAGCCGTGAAGCCATGGGAGCCATGGGGCGGGATGGGACCATGGAGCCATGGGGCCATGAGCCATTAGGAAGGGCAGAGGCGGCGGAGAAGGCGGATGAAAAGGTGCAGGGGCGTGAGGCCGTGGGAGCCATGGGGCATGGGACCAATGAAGCCATGGAGCGCCATGGGGCGGGAAGGGCGGAGGGGGCGGGAACCATATGGAGCGCCATGGAGCGGGAAGGGCGGAGGGGGCGGAGCGGCAAGGGCTGAGAAGGGCGGAGGGGGTGGGGAGGGCGGAGAGGGCGGGCATGCACTGGGACCCTTTAGAGTCAGCTGATAGGGTCCAAAGCCGTGAAGCCATGGGAGCCATGGGGCGGGATGGGACCATGGCCATGAGCCATTAAGGGTGAGAGGCATGGGGCCATGAGGCCATGCGGGGTAAAGGAAGGGCAGAGGCGGCGGAGAAGGCGGCAGGGACATGAGGTTGTGGGAGCCATGGGCATGGGACCAATGAACGGGAAGGGCGGAGGGGGCGGGAACCATATGGAGCGCCGTGGAGCGGGAAGGGTGGAGGGGGCGGAGCGGGAAGGGCGGAGGGGGCGGAAAGGGCGGAAAGGGCGGAGGGGCGGGGAGGGCGGAGAGGGCGGGCATGCGCTGGGACCCTTTAAAGTCAGCTGAGAGGGTCCCAAGGTGAAGCCATGGGAGTCATGGGGCGGGATGGGACCATGGAGCCATGGGGCCATGAGCCATTGAGGGTGAGAGGCATGGGGCCATGAGGCCATGGGGGGCAAAGGAAGGGCAGAGGCGGCGGAGCGGATGATAAGGTCTGAAGCCGGGCGGGATGGGACCATGGGACCACACTACTGCACACTGGCCCCTTGCAGCGGGCCGTGTCCTGGCCGCTCAAGGGCGCGTCAGGTTTTCCTCGCCCATCGGAGGTCCAGCAAAGCCGCGGGCCTCAGTGCCGCGATGGGTGGAGGAGGGTCGAAGGGCAGGGGCAAGAGCAAGAGTCCAGGCCCTAAGGGCCACGATCGACGACGTGCAGCGTATGCTAGTCCGATGCATGCGGCACGGCGAAGCTGGTTGTAGAGGCCGGTTCGCTCCGGGCGGCCTCTACCCGGTTGATGAGTTGATCGAACAACTCGGCATCACCATCAACCAGTACAACCAGGCGGTCGCGCACGACGCCAACCAGCGGAAACCGAGGTTGGATACCTCGTACGCTGGCTACTTGCGTGCCTTCCAAGGCCACTCGGCCGATTGCGGCCATCCTATGGGATTCATGATGGAGGGCCTAAGTGAGACCGCCATCAACGATCTTATATATCGGCATGGCCCGGCCATGTGGCACGGCACGGACTTGCATGTCGTGCCGAGCCTGATCGAGAATGGCTTGGTCCCCGGCGGCGGGCCGGGAGGCCGCCTCGGGGTGCACTACGTCCTAGAGCACTGCCCAGGATGGGACCATGGGGCCATGGGACCATGGAGCCATGGAGCGCCGTGGAGCGGGAAGGGCGGCGGGAGCGGAAAGGGCGGAAAGGAGTCAGCTGAGGGTCCAAAGCCGTGAAGCCATGGGAGCCATGGGGCGGGATGGGACCATGGAGCCATGGGGCCATGAGCCATTAGGAAGGGCAGAGGCGGCGGAGAAGGCGGATGAAAAGGTGCAGGGACGTGAGGCCGTGGGAGCCATGGAGCCATGGGGCCATGAGCCATTGAGGGTGAGAGGCATGGGGCCATGGCCATGGGGGGGCAGAGGCGGCGGAGAAGGCGGATGATAAGGTCTGAAGCCGGGCGGGATGGGGCCATGGGACCATGGAGCCATGGAGCGCCATGGAGCAGGAAGGGCGGAGGGGGCGGAAAGGGCGGAGGGGGCGGGGAGGGCGAGAGGGCGGGCATGCACTGGGACCCTTTAAAGTCAGCTGATAGAAAGCCGTGAAGCCATGGGAGCCATGGGGCGGGATGGGACCATGGAGCCATGGGGCCATGAGCCATTAAGGGTGAGAGGCATGGGGCCATGAGGCCATGGGGGGGTAAAGGAAGGGCAGAGGCGGCGGAGAAGGCGGAGGAAAAGGTCCAGTGAGGCCGTGGGAGCCATGGGGCATGGGACCAATGAAGCCAGGAGCGCCATGGGGCGGGAAGGGCGGAGGGGGCGGGAACCATATGGAGCGCCATGGAGCGGAGGGGGCGGAAAGGGCGGAAAGGGCGGAGGGGCGGGGAGGGCGGAGCACTGGGACCCTTTAAGGTGAAGCCATGGGAGCCATGGGGCGGGATGGGACCATGGAGCCATGGGGCCATGAGCCATTGAGGGTGAGAGGCATGGGGCCATGAGGCCATGGGGGGGCAAAGGAAGGGCAGAGGCGGCGGAGAAGGCGGATGACAAGGTCTGAAGCCGGGCGGGATGGGACCATGGGGCCATGGGACCATGGAGCCATGGAGCGCCATGGAGCGGGAAGGGCGGAGGGGGCGGAAAGCGGTAAGAACGGCTGATAGGGTCCAAAGCCGTGAGAGCATTAGGAAGGGCAGAGGCGGCGGAGAAGGCGGATGAAAAGGTCCAGACGTGAGGCGTGGGAGAAGCCATGGAGCGCCGTGGGGCGGTTGAGGGTGAGAGGCATGGGGCCATGAGGCCATCTGGGACCCTTTAAAGTCAGCTGATAGGGTCCAAAGCCGTGAAGCCATGGGAGCCATGGGGCGGGATGGGACCATGGAGCCATGGGGCCATGAGCCATTAGGAAGGGCAGAGGCGGCGGAGAAGGCGGATGAAAAGGTGCAGGGACGTGAGGCCGTGGGAGCCATGGGGCATGGGACCAATGAAGCCATGGAGCGCCATGGGGCGGGAAGGGCGGAGGGGGCGGGAACCATATGGAGCGCCATGGAGCGGGAAGGGCGGAGGGGGCGGAGCGGGAAGGGCGGAGGGGGCGGAAAGGGCGGGCGGGGAGGGCGGAGAGGGCGGGCATGCACTGGGACCCTTTAAAGTCAGCTGATAGGGTCCAAAGCCGTGAAGCCATGGGAGCCATGGGGCGGGGTGGGACCATGGAGCCATGGGGCCATGAGCGGGTGAGCGGCATGGGGCCATGAGGCCATGGGGGGTAAAGGAAGGGCAGAGGCGGCGGAGAAGGCGGAGGAAAAGTTCAGGGACATGAGGCCATGGGAGCCGTGGGGATGGGAGGAGGGGGCGGACAGGGCGGAAAGGGGGGAGCCTTTAAAGTCAGCTGAGAGGCGCCATGGGAGCCATGGGGTGGGATGGGACCATGGAGCCATGGGGCCATGAGCCATTGAGGGTGAGAGGCATGGGGCCATGAGGCCATGGGGGGGCAAAGGAAGGGCAGAGGCGGCGGAGAAGGCGGATGATAAGGTCTGAAGCCACGCATGGGAGCCATGGGGCGGGATGGGACGGGAGAAGCCATGGAGCGCCATGGGGCGGGAAGGGCGGAGGGGGCGGGAACCATATGGAGCGCCATGGAGCGGGAAGGGGGAAGGGCGGAGGGGGCGGAAAGGGCGGAGGCCATGAGAAGCAGTGCGGGCGGGAAGGGGGAAGGGCAGAGCCAGCGGAGGGGGCGGGCATGCACTGGGGCCCTTTAAATTCAGCTGATAGGGTGGGGCCGCCACGAGCCCTTGGAGACCACGGCGCCATGAGAAGGGCAGTGCGGGCGGGAAGGGCGGAGCAAGCGGAGGGGGCGGGCATGCACTCGGGCCCTTTAAAATTCAGCTCAGGGTCCAAGGGCCTGGGGCCATGGGACCATGCAGCCATGGGGCCATGAGCCCTTGAGGCCATGAGAAGCAGTGCGGGCGGGAAGGGCGGAGCCATGGAGCCATGGAGCCGTACGCCCTTCAGGACCATGGGGCCATGAGAAGAGCCGTACGGGCGGGAAGAGCGGAGCAAGCGGAGCAAGCGGAGCAAGCGGAGGGGGCGGCAGCCCATGGGGCCATAGGAAGGGACCCATAGGCAGGGTGTATGTGGGGGTGGGAGTCGGGGTGGGGGTGAGGAGGGTACGCCCTTGGGGACCATGCGGCCATGAGAAGGGCAGTACGGGCGGGAAGAGCGGAGCAAGCGGAGGAGCCATGAGCGGGGTGGGCGGGCAGCAAGGGCAGTGCGGGCCATAGGCGAGGTGGGCGGAGCGGGCGCGAAGAGCGTAGCATGGGATGGGCAGGGTGTGTGTGGGGGTGGAGGGGGGGAAGGGAAGGGGCCATGCACTAAAGCCCCTAGAGCGGACAAAAATGGGTCTTCACTGACGCCGCCCCGCTGCTGCTGGGGTCGGCGGATTTGATGCCAGTTTTCTGCTGCAGCCTCATTCTGAAACCAGGGCCCAGGACCCACGTCTCAACTAGTTGCAGAATAGGTTATTGCCCCCCCATAATCTTCAATTCCACTCGAAGGCACCTCGAACTGTCCGTGTTCTCCTAAACGGCCAGTATGTGTTTGAGCTGCAAAGTTGCTACAATCCTGCCTACCATCAAGCCCCTGCTGCCAGGCGGAGCAGCAGCACTACCTTCCGCAACGTTCGTGCTGCGGCAGGCCGGTTGGGTTTTCAGCCTCCCCCCCCTCCTCCTCCCCCCCCCCCATGTCCAGATACACCAAACATCAGACTCCTCGACCCCGCCTTGAACCCGAACCTTGACCTTAGAGACAGCACAAATCGAAGCCAACGCAAAGCAGCTCATGGAATATGCTATCGAAGCTTTAAGTTTTAAGGTTCAGGAAATCTGGGCTTAACCAGCTGTACTGAAAGCTGAAGATGGCAGCTTAGTGTTGGGTAGATGCTGCACCACCTTCAGAGGAAAGCAACGGATACACGCACATCATTTGTCCCAGTGACGCTTCAGGGTTTGAGGAGCACGGGACCGAGGCGGAAACACCATTTGGAACACCGCGGAAGGAGATCGCACAAGCGCGATGTGTCATGTGTGTCATGTTGGGCGACGCCAAGTACAGTACTCGCACGATCAAAGCTGCCATGTCCCCATTATCCTCTCGTCAATCAAGCCCAATCGTGTAGTCAAGCCACGCCTAAGCGAGAGCGGAACTGTGCAACCGGCCGCACGCTCACATCACCTATTGCAATCTGTTTACCCCTAAGGCTGCGGCTAGAACCCCAGAGTACTGGTATTGTCCATTTTTTGAACAAAACTACGCCGTATAGACAACGGTTTAACAGTTGATAGGCTTTGATCGCGTGGGATTCCGAGTTTGGGGGTTTGAACTTGCTGCCATAGGTTGCCAGAGCCAACCAACAGATGCGTTTCTGACGGTGCCTGAATCGTTCTTCCGCGACATCCGCTCCTTTTCAGCAGAGGGGCATTGTATCAACCAAGTTTTGTTTCACACCCAGTCCAAAACCCAAAGACCCTGAAATTGCAGACCTAAAGCCAAGCTCTGAGCCTGGGCTTCGGGTGCAGAGATCAATGCAACTTTTCCAGGTGCTGCAGACCAGTTTGCCATAGCTAGTCTATTGCTGGCCGAAAGTGGCAGGGCTTAGTTGCAGGGGCTCTGCTGCGTTTGTGTCTCCGAAGCTCGGGGTGATGGGGCTCATGCTTCAGGATCTTAATCCCAGTACTGTAGGAGCTGAAAATCCTCTGTGGTGGCAGTTGTACGTGCAGTTGTCTCAGAACAATCAGTCCAACTTTTTTTGCTATGAAACTTCATTTCGACAAGGTTTAGTTGTTTTGGGAGAAGGCTTCAAGAAACGGCGCGGAAGGCCACATGCAGCTTGGGATTTTTGGTGTATAAGGCTGGAGGCAAGGCCCGGGAAGCCATGCTGCAGCTAGAAATTTTTGGGTGTGAGGCGACATGCCATGTGTGTTTCAACGGCCCGGTTTACATTAGAACCAAGATAACTTCTCAGCTACAGATTACTTGGCGAGCGTGCGTGGCTGGCAGTTCCTGAGGTTTGTTACGTTGATGTGGGCCAGCGTGGCAACGGTTGCATCAAGACTGCCATCCGAGGCTATCTGAAGACCTGGTGTCCGGCAGGCTGGCGAGTCTTGACGGACGGTCTTGTGGGCTGAAGTTTTGCTTTGTCGAGCTCCGAAGAGTTGAAGCCCAGAAAGAATTTTCCGGCTAGCGCAAGGGTTCGCAAAATGCACGAATTCGATCTTTCACCAAGGAGCATGTTGAGGCACCCAGACCCATGTAAGTTTGACACCCAGACCCATGTGTCAGACGGAGTCCAGGAGACAAAATTTCGGAGGTTAAGCCGCCCTAAACGGGCCCCAAACTGCCTTATAGGAACAAGCGATGCGAGGCTCGCGGCAGCTGTTGGCTTCCATGTTCGCAGCTGGGTTTAGCGTGTACCGCGCCTCGGGAAGACAATGAGCTGACCGCAGGGTTTGGGGGTTTGGCTTCTGGCAGTTTAATGGCATGCTTTGGGGAGCCACGACCACGCGAGCGCTACGCGAGCGCTACGCGAGCGCTACGCGAGCGCTACGCGAGCGCTACGCGAGCGCTACGCGAGCGCTGGCCGCCGTCCCGCCAGTGCTGTCGCGGCTGCGGCCTCGAGGGATTCTCTGCGGGATTGGACACAGGAATTCCCTGCGGGCCGGGCATTCGACGAGACTCTCCATGAGATGCTCTGGAGCTGGGCACCGAAGGGATGTTCAGCAGTTTTTTCTGATTAGCCAGTGTTCCTTGCAGGATTCTTTTGGGGTGAGGCGCTGCGGGGATACTCGGCGAAACTCTCTGCGCACTCTCTTTGGCGGGACTCTCTGAGGGCTTCTCTGGGAGGTGCACTCCACGGATACTCGGCGGAGGTTTGCAGGATACTGGGCGGGTCTCTCTGTGGGATTTTGAGACTACTAAGGAAATAATTGAGAACAAGCCTTCGTAGATGTTTTGTGATGGTTACTAGTTATTTTGTCTGAAATTCTGCTGCCCCAGTTGAGGTTCTCGCGGGGTCTTCTGTCATTACGGATCATTGCCACAAATTGCACCCTAAGACTGTTAAGACCCACAATCCAAACATCTCCTGTAGGAACCAGCAGCCAGGCCTAAACTTGCCTAAGCTGCCCAAACCTTCACCCTCCGAACCATGGGTCGGCCTTTGGAGACAACCGAGGAGCCGAGGTGGGTGGAGGACCCGTTTTGCATCAGTCGGAGCGATCACGAACACTTCAAGCTCTAAGGCCCTGGCAATGGAAGTCTCGCAACCCAGGGTCAGGGTCCAGGAGCCAAGGCTCGGCCAGAATGGGATCTCTACATCCAGAAGCACGGGGGGTTGATTTCAAGAAACCACGCCATGCCCTCCTGTATTCATATTCGACACCATCCCCTCCTCTCAACACCCCCAGTCCGAATCACTAAGCTCAAACAAATGCACCTCCGAAAGGCGACTTAGCCAGATCACACGCAGACCCAGACGCGAGGACCGGTTCGACAATGTATCCATTCAGCTGAGCATGCACTCGGACGGCAAGAGTTACGGCCATCCCAGATCCCCAATTCTAATTGAACCTGTAGGGATCTGTAGGGTAGCCTCAGAAACGGCGTTGCATGTCAATTGTGGTTGTGCCGTTGTTGCTTGCATGTTTCCATTATTTCAGTGGTCGGGAAACCATAGTTGACCTGACGCTCGTTTTTATCACAATCGCGTACGTGAGTGCATTGCTAGTGTGGTGCGAACTCCTCATAGGGTGTAGGGTGCACGATAGACATAAGCTCAGATGCTCAGTTCTCTGAAGTGCGTTCCACTAGTGCTTCGGGCACACATCACGCACATGTCAAACAAGGCCTCGCCCGAAAGCCTCTTTCACTCTGAATGCCAAATCATGGTGCTGGTGTGCATCAAGCTTGGACAAATGCCAGGGCACATTCCTGTGGTTTCACATGATAGTGGCACGCATCGTGCCTAGAGACATCTGTATTGAGAACAATGCATGCTTCCGTAGAGCTGACCCTGGTGAGGTCAGCGTTGGATGGCTACATGTACATACTTTCTGCGTGGGTCTCAAGGGTTTGGAGCTTCAGTGCTTGTTCTTGTAAGGTTGTGACTGTGGGCTTCAAAAGTTTTCGCTTTAGCGTTGCTCTTGGACTTCGGAATTCGAGCGGTGTGTACTTGAGAAACTGCACTTTATCGTCAGCGCATTAGCGGCAGACTTCTCCTTTGGCATCTGATGATTCAGAGCCACATCAAGTCTAGAGTGCCGTAGGCAAGGCAGCTGGTAAATGCATGAAATTTGGAACCACGAGGTCCCTTTTGCAAGTGTAAAGACATGTGTTTGCCAAGCAACCGCTGGCCGATGACAGTTTCTACCAGGAAACCTCATCATGTTTCTACTGCTTGCTTGCACTGCAACTTGGGCAAGCTATCAGGAAGCTTACTACTAGAACAGGTACACTTCGGACGTGTCTCAATTCCATCTTTCGCGAGTCTTTAGGCTTTAGGATTGCAAAGAACTGCTAGCAGCTTGAGTTTCTATGCCAGAAATCAGCAGAAACGCACAAACTTGGAGAACTATCCAAGCCTGACAACACGTCCTCCACCCTAAACTCGGAGCAGACACCTCCCAGAGACCTGTCACGAGGCTCTGACGGTTGGATGGATGATTTGCCTGGCGCAGCCACGAACGTGCCTTGGTCGAGGAGAATTTCGTGCAGAGGTGCCCAACGAATTGAGGGCAGGATGCTGCAAAAGACCTGAAACCCTGAAACTTGAGCCCTGGCCTGAGTCCGCTTTTAAGCCGTCAAGCGGTACCTTGAGTGGATCACACGGACCTCAAGGGCTGGTGCAGCACGATGTCTACTTTGGAAGACGCCGACGTTCTAGCAGCCTCTGCCCGGATCACAGCAAATCGGCTGCGGGACAGGATTGAGCGGCAGCTGAGGTTTGGGGGGTTTTGTTTTTAAGGCTCTTGCAAAGCACTAGAAGGGGACTTGTCTTCGAGGCCAAGTCACTCCAGGTTCCAACTTGCAGCTCCCCCCCCCACCAAAAAACAGAGAGAGCGAGACAGACAGAGAGAGGCAGAGAGTGCTGTACTTCTCTGTGGTTCCTGCAAGTATGGGTCAGCTGGAGCCAAACTGAAAAGACCGACGGGCTGTCGCAGCAGTCATCCGCACTCCGGCCCCAGAGCCATCTGGCTTCATTGCTTGAGATGACGAAATCAAGGATCGAGGAGAAGTAAGTAGGAGAAAGTAGGAGAGAATTAGGCGTAGAACGACTCCCCAGCCAGAGGCACAGACGACTACAAACACCAAGAACCCTATCCCGATACATCGGCTCAGCCATCAACCACGTGCCACCCAGTTGGTCCTGTCATGTCCTGTCCATCGGCTTGGGTTTGGGAAGCTTGAAATCTGTGGCCCTGCAAGTTCTATGCCCCACTCACAGGGGCTTTGAGAGTTCCTCCTCCTCCTCCTCCTCCATCTCAGTCGTTCGCCAGCCATGGGCACCACCCTTGCCGGCTGGACGGGGGACTCGCCCGTGGAGGCGACGAGCTAAAGGTTCTGCATGGTTCCTGCAGTTGGGGCAATTATAGGCTTGCAGATTCCGGGTACGCGAAGGGCGTCGCTTGCTGTTGTCAGATGAGGTGGTGTTCCGGCTGCCGATCCCGATGTGACACTTGTGAACCTCACGTGACAACACGACTACAGGGGACAACCGCAGCACATGGGGACAAGCATTGCACGACCCAAGGAGAGAGCAACCTCCCTACCATCGAAGCTGTCGTTGTCAGCGAGGCGCACGGTGGGCATACGGCCGGAAGGGGTGTGCAAACTGCATCTTGCTAAGACGAAGAGGCAGGTAGGCTGCCGCGTTTTTCGACAAGTTCGGGCATAAACTGGGAGATTGCCTGGTTGTATGAACTTAGAAATTCTAACTAATATTAACAGATCACAAGCCGCTAAGCCCCCGAAACCAGTTTCTAAAGGACGTTGGTAAAAGCGTGTCTAATTGTAAACGCTTGCGCGCGCCGCCTCGGCAGCCGGGCCGGCCCACGGACAGGAAAGGAGGCAAGAGGGTTTCTGTCCCAAAACGGGGGGGTCCCAGGAAGCCGTGGCGAATTGGATGTATTGGCATTCTCTGTATGGCTTGTTCCTGGGAAATGTGTCTTTTGCCAAACCCTAAGCCTCTAAGCCCTAAACCCGTATGTGTTTGTTGTAGGGAGGGATAAGAAAGATGGATTCTGGGATTTGAAGCGTGGGGGATCGCATCGCGCTGCCGTTTTATTGTCGGCCAAAGGGACGGTTCAACCTTCAAAGTTGAATGTCATGTTTCCGGGAAACATCTAGAATTGTCAAGTCACAAGTCTTGGATGGGCGGCATTTCAAAAGTTTGTTTTGGATGGCTTGTGGGTACAATGCCAAAAGCCCGAAACGGTGAGCACGAAGAAACAAGTTGATCCTCGGCTTCAGTTTTTGCTCCGAGGGAGTCCCACTGTTTCAGACAGATCCGCATCAAAAGGGCCGAGGGAAGGGTTGGAGAATGGCCTGAAATAAGGTGACCTCAAAATAGGCTCAATGCCATCACACTCAAACCTTCATATTTTGCAAGCGACTGAAGTCCAAGCTGCATCTGTTTCGGGAACCAGATTCATAGCAGGAGCAGAGGACCGACCGAAGAGGGGGTGACGAGAGTTGGCATAAAGCTGACTGTCAAACCGAAAAAGCATGACCGCTCAAGCCATTGAAGGGCTCCGATGTGAACCAAAAGCTACCAGAAAGCCCTGAGATACGAATGTATCCTGCAATTCCGGGTCATCAATCCTCGTGTCAGGGCGAGTCTCCGGTGACAAAGGTGGGCACATCAGCAGTCATCAGCTCGCAGCCCCCACACCGCCAGGTCAAAGATGAAGTCCTTCGGCTCCTTTGGCTCCCTCGAACGCCTAGGCGGACCTTGCTTGTTTGGAATTCCACCTCTGCCACGCAACCGTGGAACTCTGGAAGTCCGTTTGAGCCTTAGTGCTCAAAGGGGGGGGGGGGTGATCGAGGCCATGACGACCAAAGATCCCTTCTGCATTAAGCTCCTCCTGTCTTCCAAAGGGTTGTTATTGCTCTCTTGTTCGTGGATGTTTCCCTAAGAGCACACAGACATGAACGAGAAGAAGAAGCGGACAGAAGTACAGAGAGAGAGAGAGAGCGTCCGAAAGCCTTTCGGACTTTGAGTTGGCAAAACATTGGCCGTGTCTCCCATGCCCGGCTCGGAGGCTGATCTTCGGGATGTGAATTGGGGAAAACATATTAAATGTTTGTCGCCATGCTCCTTTTCATGCCCAAAAGAAAGTGAAGGAGACGGGAGAGAAGGAGAAGAACCTTCTTCAACTACAATACGAGTCCAAATCCGCGTCAAACAGTGCAGCAAGGTTCTTGCCACAGAGAGGTGATTTGGGTCTGATGTGGGTGGAGGTGTGTGGGAAGAGCATAGCCGAAGAAGGCAACACTTGCAACATTGATTTGGACAGTCCGGAAGCCTTGGGAAGACCCGGGTGGCAAAAAAGGTGAGGTTGTCTGCGGGTGCCTTGGAGAATTGAGGGGTCGAGGCACGTATGAGTCGGCGGGATATTGCCAGAAGTGCTATTTGGGGCCCATTTCTTCGCGCACAACGCATCTCGTTTGACTCAGATTTGACCGGGGAGGCACCTCCATGGCCAAGTTCAGCTCCCGCACGCTGCGCGCCTGCAATGAGCTGGATGCGCCGACTCCTCTTTGCCACTCGGAAGATGAGAGTCTTTTTGGAGTCTTCTGGAGTCTTTTGGAGCCTCTTTGAGTGTTTTTTAAAGGTTGCCTCGCGGGAAAGGGCTGAAAAGTGAAGGAGGCGCCATAGACATGCTTGTTTTGCTTGTGTAGGGGGATCTTGTGGTGCCCTGTACCCTATTGTACCAGGGGGGGGGGGGGGTAGTCGAGCAGTCGCTACGTCAAATCTCCACCCGTAGTCTGCACATACACACCCAAGCGACTAAAGGGCGGAGGTCGCAAGCTACTCGCAGCATTCTTCCGAACATTAACCCGTCGCACTGGAAGCCAAAGCTCTTTGACACCGAGACTGAGACCTTACTTGAGTTGGGCTGAGGCAAAGCCAATGACGATGCTCCGGCAACTTGCAGGAGAATTTCCGTGAATGCTCAGTGCACAGTTCAGAAGCCTTGACCCAAGAAGGGATTGTCCTGCAGAAGCCCCGGAGCCCCGGAGATGTCACAGGTGATCCGAGGCATCTTCGGGCAGCAAATCTATGATAGCACATCAGAGATGTCAGAAGGGACACCTGGAAGATGTCACAAAACCCTCACAAGTGAGCCCTCTCGGCTTCAAGGCGCTTCCCGTGAAGAGGGCCTCCAGCAATCGCCGAATCCGGCACCGAGAGGCGTTTTCAAGGGTTCAGCCCATGCTCGCCGGAAGCCGACAAGTAGGATCAGACAACCCTTGCAACTCAGAACCTGCTCAATGCCCTTCAGCCTTACATCCCTCAACAGCCGTACGGGTATGAAATCCACGCACTTGTCCAGTCCTTGAACTCCATTTAACAGGCCGCCGAGATTGAGCGAATAGAGACGGCCCCGAACCTGTCAGCCCTTGCCCGGCACATCACGTGCAGCACCCAGATACTTCCAGGGCTTGGAAGTCGGGTTCGCGGCGGAGTCTGGTTGGACATGCAATCGCTCTGCAGAACGGAAAACTCAGAAAGGCTGTGGGGCCCGCGGGTTGGGTTTGGAACGGTAAGTTTTAAGGTTTTGTTCAAGGTGATTTACATGTGCCAGGCAAACCCACTACACTAGGCTTCATGCTCAACTTAGGACTCTGCATGTTGGTCTGTTAGAATCAGCTCATTTTTCGTGACCTCACCGTGGGCCTACAGCAATAGGGAAGCAGCTCGACAAGGCGGCTCCAGATAGAAGCGGTGCCCAAAACTCGGATGCCTACAACCCTTTGACATGTCAGAGATCCATCTTTGGTCCTTTTTTGGTGGTGGGGGTGACCATGGCCGGAGCCTCAACAACTACATCAGTGGCCGCAGAAACCCTTTTTACAGGATCCAGGTCCAAGATATAGGCCTTGTGGTGTAAACTAAGCTAAGCTACAGTGTCTATAGTGGTTGAAGTTTGAGGCTGTGGCATAAGCTTGGCAACCGATTCCACATGACATCAATTCGTGCTTCTAATTTCATAGTTGTTTGGGGCGGGTTTTCTGGTGTATTTCGGTTGCTTGGCACTTGGCTTTGGGCTCTCGCGGCCCAGGCCCGACACATGCGACGAGCTCACACCACAGGCGACTCCTACAACTTCTGCCTACATCCTTCGCAACTTATTGTACTTGCAAGTGTTGCAAGGCAGTAGGCTTTCATCTTTTGTGGGCACGCGGTAATAGAGCCGGCAAAGGTGGAAGTGCCTACGTACGAGCATCGCCTCCATTCCCCGAAGACATAGGCACTTAGCCGCATTGGAAAAACCTAGACGCCCCTAGTTCAGTTCGCACCACAGCAAAAGACTCCATAAGGCAACCGCGTGTTTATTGTTGCACCTACGGAAACTATGAAGAGACATCTGTTTCCACGAGTGGAACTCAGACTTTTCTTGTGGCTTCTCTATTCTTAAGCCCATCATACTCGCAGCCACCCCGACCAAGCCATAGGTGAGCCAGAAGATCGTACAATCAAAGCCCCTAAACCTTCCATACCCGAGCCCAATCCACAGCGCAGAGAGTGCATACCCTTGATCCCACTTTTTTGAACCTAACTAACCCCTTAAACCCCAACCCCGTCTCACAGGCCCTACCCTCCTTCTGACTGAAACTGAGGAGTGCGGCCACCAATAAAGGGCTCTCACGAGGGAGAAGCGGAACCTTTCAACCCACCCCAAACAAGCCAGAGCTTGAGAACTTCGTATGCCACCGGTATACCGGCACCACCTCAGGGGCCATCCCACCATCCCCCTAAACCCTAAACCCTAAATCCCACTTTAAGAATTTTGGCAGGTCCGGGGCTCGCCGGTGAGGCGCGTGCCCACGGCTTCGCACCTCATGGGCTTTGACTTCGATGCGTTGGTGCCCCAACGGCATGGAACTTAGGACTTCGGGTTTAGGGTTTAGGGTTTAGGGTTCAAAATGAAATAAGGAATCTGGGGCCCATGTACGGCTTGGAGTGGCTTCGAATGAAAGGCTTTTTTGGGGGGTGTTTAGGATGCTCTGCCGGAATGGCATGGAATGGCGACCTTCAAGAGGGGGTCACTTTGTGTCTCAGTTGGGGCGTTTGGGTTTCGCCCTTGAGGTTCGAACCCTGGCTGGAGAGGGTAATTATGCGCCTTGCAATGTGTCACATGCAGTACTTTCCGGATCCGAGTGAGAATGAATCCGAGTGAGAATGTGTTATCCACCAACACAGCACCGAGAGCACGTGAATGCATCGCATGCTCAATGCGTAACAATAGCTTGCCTTCCCCCCCACGATGGCCCGAAGGCCACCCTATACACTCTTCTCATCTCTTGTAGAACAAATGTTTCGTTTCATAAAACATTAGTACACTGCTTCAAACATCAGGATCAAGACGACCCTGTTGACGCATCCTCGCCTTCATTCCTGGATCTCTCGAAGCTGGAGCCATCCAAGTCACTTGTCGGCACTTTGCTTCACGGTGCCATCACGGGGGCAAGGCGACGGCCCACGCCTGTTGAAAAACTTGTAGACTGGGGTTCCTTGAAGCTTAGCTGGCGAGTCCGATTCTTTGCTCACCCAGGGAATCTGAGTTGCATTCACGGGGGAGCCCCAGCGGATCACAACCTTGTTTTCAACATTTGACAGCTGACGTGCCTGGAAGCAATGGCAGGTGGAGGTTGGGTGACCGAAGGTGATACGACGGCCCGGTTTGATCTTGCCCCCCATAGTCCTTCGTTTTGAACCTGACCTTCCCAGCAATAGAAAACCAATAAAAATCAATATAAACCTATGGAAAACCAACAAAAACAAGTAAGAAAACAATAAAAACCAATGGAAAACCAACCCTAAACCAACAAAAATCAAGTAAAGCAATGGAAAACCAAGAAAAACCAATCAACAACAATAGAAAACCATTAAAAACCAATACAAACCAATAGAAAACCAATAGAAAGCCAATGAAAGCCAATAGGTAACCATTAAAAACCAGTAAAAAACAATAGAAAACCAATAGAACACCAATTAAAACCAATAGAAAAACTCATAGAAACTAATAGAAAGCAAATAAAAAGCAAACAAAGACCCATAGAATTGTTGGTTTTCTCTCGGTTTTCGATTGGTTTTCTATTGTTTATCTACTGGTTTTCTATAGGTTTTCATTGGTTTTCTATTGGTTATCTATTGGTTTTCATTGGCTTTCTATTGGTTTTCTATTGGTTTCCTATTGGTATTCTATGGGTTTTCATTGGTTGTCTATTGGTTTTTATTTGTGTTTATTGGTTTTTTTGTTTTCCATTGGTTTTTATTGGTTTTCGATTGGTTTTTATTGTTTTTCTATTGGTTGTTCTTGGTTTTCTATTGGTTGGTGCTGCACAGCCCTGGCTCGAATAGCCCGGTACGTGAAGAAGACAACGTGCAAGGTGTGATGCCTGTGTTCCTGGAAAGTGGATCGGCAAAGTTGCTGTAGAGATCAGGGGAATTAGGAGCTTTCATCGCATTCACGGCCTTTGTTGCCTAAAATCTCAGTTCGGCGCGTTCAAATCCTTTCGGGCACAGGGGGTGACCGGGGGAGCTCGGAAGCCCATAGACGCCTGAAGCCACCAAAAAACGTCCGATCTCAGGTCGAGCACAAGCCTACCTATGGTGCCTGAAGATGGTGTGTCCAAGGCAGGGTCTGGAGTTTGAAAGGCTTTGTGATTCAATTTGTGCGGCTTAGAGCCTTTATGTTTTTGTTGATAGGGCCGAACCAAGTCCTCAGCTTTGGGTTTTGCAAGGAGTTGGAAGATTTGGAACGCTCCAGGAATCGGGAACCATCCGCGATTCAGAACCAGGCCGTTTAGATGCCTGGGGAACTATGTTATCAGCTCCCGCTTCAGAAACTATGAACATAACCTATCGCGTCTCAGAAACTACAACTCCAGCTCTGAAATGCCCGAACATCAGGCAAATCGACTGGCGCATATCTGCCCATCTCCCGACCCATAGATAAGCTTTTCCGACACCTTTACCTCACAAATCGGCCTCCTGAAGTTCGACACAGCGTCTGAGTTCGAGGCTGACAGTGTCCTGGGGGGCGATGCTCTGGTGTTAGAAGGTCAGGTTGCCCTCCGGGCCCTTGAGGGTTTGAGGCTCAGGCTCAACCCGAAATCATGGGGGATCTAGGATTTCCAAAAAGGCAGCCCATAAGCAACGCAAGGTGACGCTGCCTCTGGTGCCCTGTTCTCGGGGTTTGGAGCCCGCGACTTGATAGCGACTCGTGTTTTTGGGCTTTCCGGGTGCAGCTTGGGTTTCAAGGTTAGGGCAAAGAAAGAAGCAGCGTGAGTGTATCTTGCCGCGTGTGCGCACACCTCGTCTATGCAGGCTATTCGCCGTTTGAAAATTGGGGTCTGCCACACTCCGGAAAGAACAACATGCCTGCCCTTGGAGTTGGGTTGTAGCCAGAGGGCATCTCCACTTCGAAATTGTCGGGGGACACTTTGACTTTCGAATGCTCCCGTGTTACTCGAGGCAGCTTTGGTTTCGTGCATAAAGAGTTCCTCTTCTTTTCCGACCCAGAGCAGAGGATCCTAAACCGTGGTCAGTTGGGATGTTCCCCCTTACTCACAGTCCTTCATAGGGGTTCTAGTACCCCCTAAGCCTAAACCCTAAATCCTAAACCCTATTAAGGACTCTTAGTGTAAGGGGGAACATCCCAATTTGTCAGCACAATAAGAACCTCGAATCTTGCGCCCACAGGTCAGTGCTCCAGCCTCGCCATCGTGGCGAGGCCAGGAGGTCATTTTTTCCCCTAAGAAGGATTTAGGGTTTAAGGTTTAGGTTTTAGGGGCTCCCTGCCTTTCTGTAGGAAGTCGGATCCGGGCTGCTAGTTCTTGGAAGTGTGAGGTTCAGGGCAGATGGGCGGTCGACAATTGATGACCCCATGCTTATGCTCTCACGGCTTATTAAGCGTGACGAGTTGCTGCATAGGGGCTTGGTGTCTTGCGAACATAGCTTTGAGTTGAAAAGGCTAGGGGTATGAAAAATTCTTGAATGGTGTAAAGCAAATGACAATTCCTTTGAGGAAATTGAGCGCGAGTTTTTCGAGGGTTTTCCATAGAGTTACAGTCTGAACAACCAGTTCGACGGGATTTTGGCGCTTGGCGGTTTTGGATTCCACCTTCCGATCCGTAGAGATTGGAGAGTTTTTGTCTGCTCAAGCATGAAAGTTGGGAGACGTGAAAAGGCTTTTGCTTGATTACGGCTCTCTCTCTCTCTCTCGCTTTCTTTCTCTTTCTCTCTCACTCTCTCTCTCTCTCTATCTCTCTCTCTCTCTCTCTGTGTCTCTCTCTCTCTCACTCACTCACTCACTCTCTCCCTCTCTTCAATCTCTCTCTCTCTCAGTCGCGCTCTCTCTCTCTCTCTCTCTCGCTCTCTCTCGCTCTCTCTCTCGCTCTCTCTCTCTCTCTCTCTCTCTCTCTCTGTCTCCGTCTCTGTCTCTCTCGGTCTCTGTCTCTCTCTCTCGCTCCCATATGCTGCAAAATGAATTCTTTGAGCGGTTTCTTTGCATTTCAGAGGTTTCCTGGAAGCTGATCTGATTTTGTTTGCAGATTTGGAAAGGTACCGGTCTCAGATGTATCCGCGGGAAGCATGGAAAACGGGTGGTGGTGCAAGCAGGTGCATTGTTGGCGTGCGTAACGGCCTTTACAGCTCGGCTTTCTCAGCGTGATCCGATCAGAAGGAAGTTGCGCAATCTGATCTGAGAATACAGTTGTTTGTAGGGTCAAACACAATGCAGCTCGACCACTTCTCTAAGTCCTACACCGCAAACACAAGGTGTTACAGTGCTTGAGCTGGTATCTTGGTGGTGTGTTTGAGGACAACTGGGATTGGGGGGGTGGATTGCTATCTGTAGGACGCCAGTCTGCCTTCAAGTCACCACAAGTCTGCTCCGCTCAGCTGCCCCGCAGGGATGCGCATCGCTATCGTGGTGAACGGCTCCCGCGGGGACGTGTGGCCGTGCTCGAAGTTCAGTTCCTGCCCTGCTTTGACGCAAACCCGAATCCTGTAAGTTTTCGTTGCCCTAACCTAGGCCGCCTCAGCTCTTATGAGCAGGCAAAGCCTTGCTTCCCGCAAGGTTCCATGCCATGGAAGAGAGCCTCATCCGGCTCTCATATGTGATATGAGCTAGGGTTCATATTAGGCTGCTATTGGTACGTGCATGTATGTTGTTGAAATAGAAAGAATAGTGAGTGTACGCATGTCTCGTCCTTTGGGAATTGCACTTCAGATGCAAAGCCCAAGTTTAAGTCATTTAAAGCGCAACCCCGCTTCCAAGCCCTGCACCTAGTTGAGGCAGCCAATGGTCGCTCTGGCCCAAGAACTTCAGGAACGGGGCCACGAGGCTGGGGGCTCAGGGGGTTACCAGTAGAGCGTTAAATGGTTTGGGGCCCTGTAACAGAAAAGCTATGTCGAACATCCGCACCCTGAGCTGGTGCTCCAGGGATTCTCTGCGCCACACGGTATTGGGATATCTTGGGGGGGGTGGAGTACTCTCGAGATTCTCTGCGGGATCTCCGGCTGTGGGATTCCTGCGCTTGGCTCTCGGGACTTTTCTGCAGGGTTCTCTGCACTCTACAAGCTTTTTTGACACTCCACGAGCGATCCTCTGTGGAATTGGGGTGTGAGCACTCCACGATACTCTGATGCTTGGGCGTAGCATTCTCTGCTGGAATCTGTGGCGGGCACTCCACGAGTGGTATTCTCTAGATTAGTGGTGGGCAATCCAGGGATTCTCGGAGGAATTCTCCGCAAGAGGATGCTCTGGACGATTCCCTATGGATGTGGGAGTCAGCAGACCAGGTGACGTGGGCGAGGAGAATTTGCTGGTTAAAATCGCCGTTTCCGGCCCTGGTCCTGTCCCTGGGTCCTGTGGTCCCCTTGTTATAAATTGCTGAGCAGGCTTCGAAAAACAACACACATCATGGTCCAGGCAGCGTGTGTCGCGAAACAGGATTTCCCTACCCCTGCTTGCTCCGCACGATAGGCACTTTTTGCGTTGGCACATTGCTTGGGAAAAATGCAAAAGATGACGAACAACAATGTTCTCGTACCTTCTGTTTTTTCTGGCCTGGATTGCGCAACTTCTGACGTTCCAACATTCTATTGGTTGTACTTTTCTCATAAGGTCTCTTCCAATCGCACTTGGCACGTCTCGATGGGATGGCTTCCAAACCACACACCACCTTACATCTGTTGATTTGTCGGCATCGATATTGGATTTGGGCGGGTGACTTAGTTACTTTGGTTTCGTGCTTAGGCATTGCTGAGCTTCATGTAGATTGTGTGTGTGTGTGTGTGTGCATGTAAACTGTTTGTGGATGGTATCTTCGGTGGTTGCTCCGACGTGATCTCCACGTGAATCGACTTCCTCCTAAATCCCCATGCCTAGGCTTCAAAGCCTGGAAGTTCAGAAGCATAGACCTAGCTTGCTAACCTCCAACAAGAACGACCGGTGTTGTGAAATAAGGTGATGCTTGCCCAGCACTAAACGAGTTTCTTCTCTTGCGATCGATGGTTGCGTTTGGACCTTGGGGCCTTTGGATGTAGCATCCCATGTCCTGGCTGATTTACCTGGTGTAACCACTTGCCGTGACGATGCAAGGAATGTGGAAGGGCCGAGCTTGAAGTGCAAACCCCAGTCAAGAAATCTGGGACTGGAGGTTTTAATCCTGACCAACGCAGATTCCGTGAGTTTCTGCAACTCCCACGGTGTGGATGCTTGGCGAAAGCGGTATGCTGTTATTGCTGACACCTCACCAACAACATGCAGGTAGGCTGTCCCATGGCGTTTCGAAGACAACACGTGGCCCCCAACCCTGTGGCAGCAATTTCAGGGCGGTAGCAGCGGCAGTAGAAGCAGGGTACAAAGTATTCGGGGTCTACAGAGTATACGGGGTATATAGGGGTACATGGGTACGTAGGGATGTTAAGGCACGTTCACATAGAAGAAGGGAGGGGGAAGCTGGGGACCGCAGGGCAAAGGTAAATTTTGGAAAGTTTGTGAGCACGCAACCCATGCCTCCTCTTAAAACCTTGACAAATGCTCAGGATGAGGCAGTGCGAGATGTGTCATCTGACGTCTGAACCATACCACCATCTCACGGAACGCCGAGGCATGGAAGTTGACGCGTTGTCATGTAGAGAAGTACGAGGACCAGTGCCAATGGCCGTAGTGGTAGGCATACTCGGACTCCGCAACGGCATGAGCTCCTCAAATTGTTAAGGATACCTAGATGCCCAAACATGCAATATGCTGCGGGATGCTCCCAGAACTTTGAAGACATCCAGCCTAGCCGTGACTTCTAAGGACGCCGTCTCTGTTTTTGCCGACTGCAGTGCAGTTATCGAGCAAAGCGGTGGCATGCATCCTGTCTTGTCTATTGCTGCCAAATCGAAACTTTGGGTTGAAGGTGTAGCTTATAGTTTGTCTAGCAGCAGCTATATTCCCCAATGTGCACCAATCCCTGCTGTACTGTGCTGTTGGCCAGCAAGGCTTAGAGAGCTACACTCATCACTGCCCTTCTCATGGCCCCAGGGGCTGCCGCCCCCTCCGCTTGCCCCGCTTGCTCCGCTTGCTCCGCTCTTCCCGCCCGTACTGCCCTTCTCATGGCCGCATGGTCCCCAAGGGCGTACCCTCCTCACCCCCACCCCGACTCCCACCCCCACATACACCCTGCCTATGGGTCCCTTCCTATGGCCCCATGGGCTGCCGCCCCCTCCGCTTGCTCCGCTTGCTCCGCTTCGTACCCTCCTCACCCCCACCCCGACTCCCACCCCACATACACCCTGCCCATGGGTCCCTTCCGATGGCCCCATGGGCTGCCGCCCCCTCCGCTTGCACCGCTTGCTTGACTCCTCCCCGCCCTTCCTCGGCACCCTAAACCCGAGACCTAAAGCGCAATCAGCCTAATTCCTGATCACACTGATCACACTTGTGGGGAGGGTGGGGTCGGAGGAGGCTTCAAAGTACGGGTTCATGAGGGCTAAAAGTGTAACATATGGTGGAAGTTTGCCGCACATGACGGTGACAAGCAGATTGTCTCCTACCCTGCATCTTGACAACACTGGGCTTGCAGAAGCGCCGAGGAGTGGCAGTTTCGTCTCGGGTGTTTCCCGTGCGAACTCTACGGCCGCACAGCATCCTGTCGATATCCACAAGCCGAAGTAGGATTTGATGGAGTTTGGGACTGTGGGTGCGCCAGCATTGAGACACTTCAATCCGTGCCATCATTGGTACAGTTCAGGAGGAAGAATCCTCTAACACCCAGTCTCGTGCCTCAAATTCCTGAAGCCCACGCAATGGATTCCGTCAAAAGCCCCCAGATCTGAACCCTCCGAATCCTGAATCACGCCCCTTGCCCCCATGCGCCCTTAGGTGGTTGAAATCTAATCCGGGCGCCTGCGCTCCGGCCAATGGCTGCCTGCAGGCGCAACACCGAAGCTTACCCACTTCAAACCGGAATAGGCATGTGAGCGCCGTGATGGTGCGTCGAAAACCCACGGTGCTGTATTTGGCTGTATCTTTGTATAGAAGCAACTTCGGGTCGAAGAAATATTCGCAATCCAGTGCGTGCTGGCGAAAGGGGTCACGAAAGGGGCGATGCTTGCTTTGTGAATTTTGATGTTTGCGGATTTGACTCGGAAACAACTCGAAAGGGCCGCGTGAAAGGGGGGCCGTAAGGGGGTGTTTCAATATTGGACAGCTCGCTGTAGAAAGTTGGACCATGGAGTCCAGATCTACAGGTTTGGCTTCGTACTTCATCCGTGGACATGAAATACCGGCATGCAAGCAGAAAAATTTAGCTTTGAGGAGGCATTTAGAAATCCAACGAGAAATCGGATGTTTTCTTCATGACCGACAAGGGTTGCACATCCCTAGGCTTGGTGGTCTAAAGATGGATATCGACATGGGAAACGAGCCGGAAAACACTGAAAAGGACAGTCAAGGCTAAGCACCGCTTGCATAAGAGGGTCTCAGGACTTCCAGCCCCAGTTGGTGGTCTGTGGCACCCTGGCCGTGGGCCGCTGGGCAAAGCCGTTGAGCTCTTGGGTTCGGTGCGAGGTTTGTTGTTTAAGGGTTCTTCAAGGACTGGGGTGCCAGATGCTTGAGATAAGCAATTGTGGAGGTTTGTTTCCTTTATTATTGGGCTCCAAGACAGCCGGTCGGGTTGGGACCAGAATCAGTGGCCGGTTCGTTTGGATTTTGGGATTTGCACTGCATGGTGGAGGCTTCCTCATAATCCGGCACCCGAAGCCTCAAGAGCCCTGCGGAGGCACCTGTATCCGATACGAGGTGGGGGTGCTATCAGATGCGGGAAGCCCGACACTTTGGTTCTTGTTGTCGGGTTCGGGCGCACCGGTGTCGGCTTTAAGGTTTGGGAGTGGAGTGACAAGGGGGTTGTTTTGGCATTCCGGTATCAGGGGTGGGTGGGTTTGACTTCAGGGTTAGGGCGGTAAATTAGGAGAGTGTTGCCTAGGCACTGAATTCAGGACAGATCGGGCACTGCCTGGGACTGCTTGAGGTTTTGCTACATCTTGTCGTTAGGTTTCTGGGCTTGCAACCCAGGACGTGCAGCTGAGGTATCGAGGTATCCTGAGCTCTCAGGGTCTGAGGTTTTATTGTTTCAACACCCTGGATGTTCCATTTACTGTTTACTACACCACACAAGACTCCGCCACAACTCTGAGTTCATTCATCGCTTTAAAGGTGACGTGTTGTTTCTGGCACAGCTGCATGCACCCTTGCGCCTGCATCATTCTGATCTGCACGCCTTGCAGGCAGCAGCGTCAGTTCCCGTGGTCTACGTCACTTTACCGGCACAACTCATTTCAGGGCTTCGGATTCTGGATTGAAAGTTTTTGACACTCTTGATTTGGGGCCTTCTCTCAGATCACGTACCTCAACTGCTTCAGATCTCCATCTAAACTGGGATAGTAATAGGGGGGGCGGGGTACTATAATCCCTACTAAGGACTGCTAGTATCAGGCGGAACATCCCAACCTCTCCCTTATTTCTTCTTGACCCCCAAGCTTCAGGTGCACCTGCAAATGACGCCTGCAAGGGGCCAACTCAAAAAACCCCAGCATCCTGAAAAGACATGGAAAATCGGCGTTTCAAAAGGTGAAACTTCGTGAGCAGGTGGTCCTTCGCTTGTCCTGGCTTTTGGGGGGGGGTATGGGGGGGGTATGGGGGGGGTATGGGGGGGGGTCTTCTCCGAAAGGCCAAGTCCTGAGTCCGAAGCTTTCAAGTTCCCAGGTTTTCCTCTGTCGAGAGCTGCTGGACTTCTTCGGTGACGTGTTGCTCCTGGACACAGGTTTTAGACAATACGTCGAAAACAGAACGCTCTTGCGCTTCATTGCGCTTCATTGCGCTTCCAGTCTCTTTTCATTTTCTAGGCATGTCAACAGAGGAGGGGACCACGCCAAACAGGACATGAAACCCTAAGCCTCCCAAATCTGCGCAAAGCATGTGCCAAGGCAAGTCCAACCTCATCGTCCCTGCTTCCTGGCCACCTCCCCACTCCTCGACGCTGGGCCTTCAGACTCCCTGTGTTGCAACCTGTCCATGAGCTTTAGTTTTCACATGATATCCCATGTGAGTACTTCCGAAACCCAAAACCCCCTTTCTCCCTTGAAGTTGCTGCTAGAGCCTGGGTAACCGCCAGAAAATTTTGCAATGGGATCTGCTGATACTCCTGCTCCTGCTCCTCCTACTGCTGCTGTTAGCGGATTGTGTTTCCCGTGGAGAGCCATGTCGAGCTTTGTCCTTCGTCTTGGCTTGAGAGCGGAACTTCCAACACATGAGGATTGCGAAGTGCTGCCGGCAGCGGGTCAGCTGAGGCAGCTCAGGAAGCCCTAAGCCGCCTAAGCCACAATCCCCAAACCCGACAATGTGGATGTCCTGTAAACCTGAAAGCCTAAACTCTGAACGTTGCAGGAGTCTGGCACGTGGATCGAACCACGGAGCTGTTGAACATCCGATCCGATCACTGATCGCTTCAGAGCATCCTTAATTCAATATTCCAATTCCAAGCTGCAGAATCCGTTGCTACAGAGTTTCAAGTCTCGGCGCATGAGCCATGCGATACTTAAAACGCCCTGCGAGCCCTGGGAACTCACCAGGAGGTACAACACACCGGATGACACAAACGATCATCAATCCCTGCAGGCAAACGGGCACATGGGATCTGCCGGACTCCGCAGAGGTCCCGTTAAAGCTGCAGGAGTGCGAGACGGGAGGGAGGGTCTGCACGCATGGTGTAGAACTCAGGGCATAGAAGGTAGGGCCTGACTTCGGGTGAGACGACTCCAGCATTGCCAGGATTGCTATCAAAAAAGAAGTTCGTGCCCTGAACCCGAGCCCAGTCTTACCGAGTCTTAGGGCCAAACATGGAAAGCAGCGCCTTTTGCGACACTCCGCAGGACTTCCTGGATGCCGGCGAGGCCCCTGTGGCCATCGGCCACTTGGCTCACAGTTCGGCAGTTTTTCTTGATAATTCCAAGCCCCTCACCACTCTTGTGTTCTTGGAGATGTTTCGCTCCTAGTTCTGAAGTGGGGTACAAGTGAAACCCGCACATCGTGTGGAGAACCTGTACACCAGAGTATATGGCTATCAGCCTCTTGAACGCAGAGACGACATTCAGTAACGGGCGTATGACTGTCATGAAAGCTCCACGAATCTTTTGTGCCTGACAGGGCAAACGACGTTTCCAAAGCTAGTATTTCGCTACATGCGCGGGATCGCTAGTGCCACAAGCCATCCAACTGGCTCTTTCTGAAGGAAAGGATGTCAAAGAGATGACCAGGATGCCTCTCCTACCCCAGAAACAGTGCACAGGATGCTTCGGTGCTGCCTGCTAAGCAAGATGCCAAGACGAAGCAGAATCAGCCACAGAGGGCTTACAGCCTGCAGCCCCAGCCAAGCACTGAAAGCAGCCGCCCGACTGCCGCGCAAGGGAGCGCGTTTCCGCCCTTGATAGGGTTTTAAAGGGCATATGAACATAGGCAGCTGTTGCCTACCCATCCATCCACGGCTCAGCTGTGAAAAGGTCTGACCTTCAGCTCATAGTGCGCAGCTTAAACAGTTGAAGCCCGCAATGTTTCACACCCTCATTTGCCACATAGGATTAAAATCGGTTGTGGCAGTCTAATCCTGCCTTTGCATTGTGTTGCCCTGCATGCCCAAAAACAACTGTCCATGAAGTTCCACCAAAACATTGATTCAGTTAGGCTGTGCGATGACAAGCGAAGCATACATCACGTGTCAACATGACACCGCCACAAACAGAGGCTCAGAACAGCATGGCAAGCAGGGCGAAACCCATATGCCCACCAAAACACAGAGGTCAGTGAATTGACCAACTAAATTGAGAGCCGCAGTCTTATATTGCATTGCGCCCGATGATGCGGTCGAGCCTTCAACAGTACGTCATGGTAAACTTGCCGCGCCAGTAGTTGAGGCTAGTGCTGCCAACCCCCTGTTCCCAGAATATTTCATTCCGCACATTATTATTCCCACATTATTATTCCCATGCTTCGATACATGTCAAAACCTGGGCAGTTTGAGGCTGGGGCTCCATGATCGCCCAGGGAATGCCGCGACCGGCCATGCTGGGTCTTGCGGCTCGGCGCAGTTTCTGCCCTGAATGCACTGCAGCGAGCAAGACAGGGCAGAGTTTTCAACCCAAATCTCTGTCTCCGTACAAAGTAATGCTCAGCCGGCTCGACCCCGACCGCCTGAAATCTCCCCCGCCATCTTGATATCCTCCTTGTGACCTTCCCCTCAAATGCCCGCCCTCTGAAAGTTCAGCTTCGAGAAGGCTTTGAGAAGGCTTCGGATGGAGGGTTCAAGAACTGTGGGTTGCTTTCCATGGAGGCGTCACTACGCTTCACCTCAGAAGAGCTTTTAAAATTCGATGCAATCTCCTTTTTCCCCCCAGGAAACTCCTGATGACGAGGGAGCCTTCTAAGGCGATCCGTGCTCTGCGGCAGCTTGGCGCCCGCGGCGTCGTCCTGGGGGGCTGGGCGCGGCTGGAGGAGCTGGCCGCCGAGCTTCGAGAAGGCAGCACACAAAACCAACGAGCCGGGTCGGTTTGAGTTATCTGATTACACAACCCTTTCTAGCCCAAATTGCAGCCTTACTCTACATGTAGCTTTGTAGGACCCCCCCACAAATGCACCCCAGTGACCTGGAGATGCTACCGACCACGACTCTGGGAACGCTGCGCCATGGCAGTCCCAAACTCTATAAGCCGGAGCCCTCTGTGGCTGCAGCTCTGAGTGATTCCACAAGTTCACTGACCCGTACATTGAGAAAAGATTGAGAATTTTGAGAGAGAGAGAGAGAGAAAAAAAAAAAAGAGAGAGAGAGAGAGAAGAACACTACTAGTGTTGCCTTTCAACGAGTGCCACATCCGTGCAGCGCCTGCCAGCCCCAAACAGAAAGAAACTCTTCGATGTCCAGTTCCCAAACGGGTCCTGAGAGAAAAAACAAACCTCCAAAATGAGAAATCCGTTTAAAGCAGAAGACACACAGATGTGTGTATAGCAAGAAAAGCTTCTCCGGATCTTCTCTGAGCAAGACAAAAGGCGGCTCCATAGAAGCTGCTGTTGTTCGGCCCTGGAAAGGCCAAGGACATCGGATTTGGCTCAGCTAGGGGCGAAGGCTGGGAAAAGACGGCAGGCATTCCTTGAGCGGCGGCAGGAAGGAATTCAGGAGCGTCGGATTTGGCCACGGGCCAAAAGGAAGCCAGGCGCGGTTTTGAGCGAAGAGAGGCGTTGCAGGGCCGAGGACAAATCATGAACCTTGTAGGCGGCTCTCAAAAAAGCAACAACTTTTTTTTTTGCAAGAATCTCAAGCCTGGCAGTTGCGGGCAGCTGTGGGCAGTTGCGAGGCGGGGCGGCCAGAATGAGAGAACTCAACACCAAAGGACCAAAGGACCAAGGAGTTCTGCAGCTTCCCAATCAGTTCGCTTTCCTGGGTTCCAGAAAAAGGGCTCGGCAGCGGCATCTCCAAAAGAACCACTGGTCACACTGGTCCAACTCTGTGCCGTTACGGAAGGGCCTCCAGGGGTTATAGGTGCCTTCAGACTCCAAAGTGTCCGGCGTGCACCCAGGGCGGTCTAGAGGCACAACGGCCAAGTGACACGCCCCAATGTGAGGATTCCCACTATCCCCACAAGAAAATGGGTTTGGGATACTTTGAGGTGGGGTATGAAGTTTGAAGGAATTCGTTTTGTTCTGATGTGTCTCTCATTTGCCAACAGCCACGTTTTGAAACTCAGCCCCAATACCTGCGTTCAACAATGTTCAACCTCCAAGCCCCAATCCCAATTCCAAAGCTGCCATCCCAAACCCGCAATTCTGGCAGGCAAGTTGCCGAGTATTGGCGAGGATTGGAATGATCTTGAGCCTTGGTCTGGTAGTATTCTCCAGTTTCTGGCTTCGGGTTTCGAGCAGCCTTAAACTCAGCTTCGTTCTTCACTTCTTTGAAGGCCAAACACGCCTTGATTGCCCATCAGCAGCGGTCAGCTTATGGGTTTGCCGAGCAGCTCCCAGCTGGGTCTGTTTTTTTGCCGGGAAGGGGCGGCAGAGTTCGAAAGATTTGGCCCAAATATACATATATAATATAGATATGAGTCACGAGTATCTAAATAAGACAAATTCATATATATTTGTTTTTGACGCCGGCAATCCAGCCGGAAGCCAACACCGTAGCTCGCCGAATTTTGATTGTGTGGGTTTGCTGGGTTGCTCCCAAACCCAGGTTATTCTGAACCCCTAAAGCCCAAAATGCCACCTCGATCCACGAAGAAAAGACGTTCTTTGGCAAAGTGAGGTTTACTGTAGGGTCTCAGATACAAGCAGTATCTCCTGAAACCCTAAACCTTGAGCCCTAAACCCTAAGCCTTAAACCCTAGACCCTAAACCCTCCCTGTCAGAGCCTCAGCAACACGGGGTGCATCCTGTATCGATTGATAAGATGAGGCGCGCTACGCCACGGAAAACATTTGCTGCGTCTCCGAGGTTCCTGGCACATGAGAAAGGTTCTTCGAAACCCTGCACAATATTATTACTATTCTTCTTATTTTTCCTCTGCTAACTATTATTCTTATTTGTTTGGACTTTTGGGGCTTTGAGGCCCTCTACGCACATTCAGAGCTTAAGGCTTCGCTTATTTTGTGTTCCGGATGTCGCTTACTTTGACAGCTGGCTCAGCGCATTGACTGGAGCTCATTCCGTCTAGCTCAGGAGGCATGTAGGACGCGACACACTTGAGAAGAATGCTTGTTGCAAGCGACGCGATGGTCAGGCTGTTTACGAGTTATTGGTAAACGGCACATTGCAGATTGTAAACGGCTAGGAAGATACCTGTGAGACGCTTAGGCTTTGCTTCCTCATGCGAAATGCAGTGTGCTCCTGCAAGGTTCAACACTATGTGCGTCCACGCTAGATACACGGAACCATAGCTGTCGTTGCAGTGAAGCTGCCAGGCGCCGCACTCCTGGCTTTTTCCGCGCTGCTCATGCATCGTCCATCATGGTGGTGTGGGCACAACGCAGGCTGATGGGGGTCAGGCTACTTCGGGCTTTTGACCATTCATGCTTGTCCTGACACACGCTGCGTATTGCTCCTTGTTATTATTTGGATCCATAGCTGAAGCCTGAGTTTCATAAACAGAGCGCAGCCCATTGAGGCCTTGTAAATGATATGACTACTATGACCGTTTGAAGCCATTCGTCAGATGCGCTTGCTTCCAGTAGAAGCCCTACCTAAAGATCTTCTGAGAGCGGCCTTCACCTAAACGTTCTGTGCTGCAGCAGTCCGGAAAAAGCCCTCCGTGACAGGGATGGATTACGAAAGATGTTCTGAACTCGGGGCTGATCCCCAATCCGCAGCAGTCTGAAACCCAACATCCCGAGCTCCTTCGCTTTTTGTAGGGTCCATGTATCACCCGCCAAGAAGCTGAACCCTAAGCCTCACAAGCCTTAGGCCGCCGTCCGGTCCGGCAAACCCTCAGCGCCTAGACTTGGTCAAGAATGGCTTCGAAATTTCGGCTTGAGGCATTTCGGCCTTTAGGGCCTTTCGTGCGCTGGGGTGTGAGGCGCTTCGAGTTATTTCGAGGAGTTGTAGGACATTGTAGGACCCTGGTTGTTGCTTTTGTCTGTTCTAGCTTATGGGAGTGGGGGTCCTAAACACGAGCTGCGACGGGTTTGGGGTTTAGGGCGCTGGTGCTCAAAGTGCCCAGGCGTGCGCCCCGCGAACATCCCCCCCCAGACGTGGGTTCCCAGACCACCTCTTTCTTCTGCGAAGAGCTAGAACCCCGTCATTGAAATCGAGGTCTCCCATATAGTGAAGTCCATGGTTTGCACGCACATGCCTTCGAACAGGTTCTCTGTGCGGATGTCGCCCCACGGAATTCACCCCCATGAGCTCCAACACCTCAAAATGAATGGTTTGCACTGCCAATGCGAACTTATGGGCATGATGGGTGCTTGATGATGCTTGCACATCTTGGCATGCTTCAGTTGCTTCAGGTCATCACGCCCATATTCGGAGACCAGTTTCAGAATGTGTCATTGCTGCAGGAAGGGATGATGTGCGGGCTTAGGATTTCGGGAGCCTTTTCATGGGATGTAGAGTATAGGGATTTGACTCAGTTCGGGTACGTTGAGTTGTAGGTGAGAGTCCACTGGTTGAGTGTTTCGGGTAGGCTGGGTTGAGGACTCGAGCACCCCAAACGTGCAAACTCCAAAACCACAAAACCTCTGCCCCAAACACGTGGTAGTGCACACAGAGGCCGATGTCTTGTGCGTGCGTGTGTCGGTCACGTAGCTTTGCTGGTCCTGAACCATGAACCATGAACCATGATCATGGACCACCCCAAAATTCTTTGGCTGCCGCGGAAGCTTTTAGCACAAACCTCGCAGATTTGGCTTTCGAAATACAAGCCTCTCCAAAACGTAACTGGAACCCATAAATTCTCACATGGCTTCAAAAGCAGAGACTTAGTCGCTCGAGCTTTAGCCCTTGACATCCATGCCTGGCTTCAAATTTCTGGGCGAACAAAGCTGCATCTCAGCGTGAAAGCCAGAGCTTGCACCGAGTCTCTGAACATCAAGCGCTTGGGCGTGGGTGTTGGCTTTACCTCGGCCTTGCCGGAGATCTCAGCCACTCGGAATCCCTAAACCCCCAGAAGAGTTCGGGGTTCAGCCAATAGAAGCCCCAACATGCCCCCTACATGTTGGTCTCCACCTCCGAAGACAAGCATCACAGTCACCCAGAGTGTAATCTTTTCCTTTGAGCTGTTCATCACACTTGTCTTATCATGCGGTCGCTCTTTTGTTGTTTGATTTTGGGGCGTTCTCTTTGCGCCTTACGAGTCAAGTAACGAGCGACAACAAGGAAGAAAGCATAGAAGATGAAGAGGAGCATAAGAAGCGTTCAGGCTCAACATGTACTCCTTTCGCTCGTTTCGTTCGCCCACGATGTCTGGCCTGAAGCATCAGCGCGTCTTCTTTCCGTCACAGATCCAAGGTTGACTGTGAACGAAGACAAGGATGGCATGGTTAAACCCCGTAAAAAAAAAAAAAAAAAAAACAGGAACGCTACCAGCAAAGTCCCAACAAAGTGGTGGAGATGGCGACGGCGACGGCAACGATGATGATGATGATGATGATGATGATCATGATCATGATGATGATGATGATGGTGATGGTGATGGTGATGATGGTTCATGGTGCCTGTTGGTGGCGATCCAAAAAGCTGCGACGAGGCATAGACCTCGCGTTCCTCAGAATGTGCTCTCGTGTGCTGCCAATGGGAGACGAAGATGCGATGACACCTGGGAATGATGCGGGCGCGCGCCGGCCTCTAAATATGATGCCGAGCTCCAAAACTACTTTCTGGGGAGTTCTGGGGGTTCTAGATGTTGATCTGTGAGGCGCGCACGCGCCTCTCAATTTGGGCAGCAGGTCCCGTTTCTGTCTGTCCCCCTAAACTTCTTGGGGGCTGTTGCTGCGGCCCTGGGGTTGAGGACTTTCGCGGACGAAGCCAGGACCAGATTTGGAAGAGTTTCCCGTGCTGCCCGTGCTAGGTGTTTTGTTTTGAGTGCTGCCAAGGTCGAGAGCTTGACTGACGCCATTCGGTCTGCCTGGAACATGTCAGAGGCTTCCCGCTCTCGTGGTTTTGGAGGTTTTGAATTTATCTGGGCAGGGACACGCAGTAAGACTAAGAATGATTCATTGGGACAGTGCGAGTCAGAGAATAAGCGCCAAAGCCTTTCAAGCCTGCACGTCAAAGTGGAGAAAAAAGTCGAGCTCTCCTCCAAAGCCAAAGCTCTCCAGCAATCTCAAGTTGGGGGGTTTACGAAAATAGAGTCTATATTAGGGGTCCCCTATTTTCGTAAACCCCCCAAATTGAGGCAGGGAGAGACGTCGCATGCGTGTTAAAAGGCCGCTGCCTCTGTGGGCACCCGTGCCTCCCGCGAGCGAGGCTTGCAGGATGCTGCGCAGGCGGGGAGATTGAGAGCTACTACGTCTATCCCTAGTATTATGAGTTTAACTACTATGATTATTCTCATTATGATTTTCTTCTTATTGTTATTATGATTCTTATTATGAGCATGAGTATTATTATGATGATTATTATTGTTACTATTAGTCTTAGTAGTATTATGAGCTTTGCAGAATGACGGGGTCTCTGACCTGTTGAAGATGTGTTCGAATTTGATTCGAAATCCTGGCATCTTGGGCTTGGGGTCTCTAAGGTAAGGCGAGAGCCGCGTTACTGGGCAGAGCACGACCCAGCTGCCGTGTTTTCATGGGCACACGGGTCTTGCTGCTGAATGCCATGTGGTCCTCCTTGCACAAGTAGCCTAGCTTAGGAGGCTTTTGCCAGCTTCGGCTTTGGATCTAGGCATGTTTACAAGTTACTTGGGACCTGATAAGCAGCTCATGAGTTTCGCAGGGCTGCTGTGGGGGTACCTGCTGCTATAGTTGATTTGCATATCATTTTCAATAGGATTCGCTGCGTATCTTTATGTTTGAGAAGTTGAATTTTAGACAGCAGGGTGTGTATTTCTACATGTATGCTACCCCTCCCCCTTGTTATCTACCCTTTTTGGTGTCTATGCCTGTTGTTTTGTTTTGTTTGTTCTCAAGCGTGGTTATGTAATGGTAGCTTGGTCACTGATTTTTGTTCATAGCCAATGGCCTCTAGGGCAAATATGTGTCGAACCCTGGAAACTTCCTCTCAATCATATTAGATCACCCCCCCCCCCCCAAAAAAAAAGATGTATATATATATATATATATATCTGGAGGTGAGCAACTCAAGAAGCTGCTTCTGCTATTAACCGGCCAGTCAGCTCCAAATCTTAGAGTTGGGGACAGGGGTTGCGAGTACAAAAAAAGCGAAACTAAACAGTATACCTTGTCAAGACTTATAGTTAACCTAGCGAATCAAACCTATTCAGTCATTTTCATGTTAAACTTGGGGGAAGTAGTCTGAGTATAATCATCATAGAATTAAACTTAAGTCCACGAATAACGATGCCAATGAGCTTTCACTTTGAGCGCCAACACAGCATCGGTTGTCCCAGTAGCCGTCCTTCATGATTTAATTTAGTCTATATTATCGGCCATCTGCCACATACGTAGTTTGAGAGATTTACGCGAGCAGCTCTTCACATGAGACATTGATGGAATCGACACACACCTAATGCCACCTAACGTCGAATTTATGCACCACTTTCAACTCCGCCGTCGTACTGCGCCCCGATAAGTCCTGCAGCCCGGTCACCCCAGCCCAAACCCAGCAGCAAGGCAGAACACGACTTTGGAAATAGGCCGGGATCAGAGCAGTTCGAGGACGCTCCAAACATTCTTAAGAATCTGACTGGATCCCTAAATCCTAAACCCTAGAAACCCTACAAACCCTAAACCCTGAAGCCGACTCCATGGGAAGAGCTTGCTTCAAGGCCCTCCAGGAGTTCCTGCTGCTGCAGCTTCGGAGCGGCCTTTGGGACCTGCGCCTCCGGGAGCTGGAGGAGCTGAAGGATGTCCCAGCCAAGCTCTGAAGGCCCTAAAGTAGCACCTGAAGTATAGGGGTCGGAAGAATTGCTCATGGTCTTCCCTTCATCATTCTACTTGAGGAGACTTTGAGGAGGAATTTTTAGCTTTTGGGGTACTCTAATTACCGAATTACCTAAGAAACAGCTGGAATTAGCGTATTTGCAAGGGTTCCAAGTTCAGTATAGCAAAGGCCTAAGCAATACCTATTAGTGCCCAAAAAGGGCCGAAAACGTGGTAGTGAGGAACCAGGAGGATGCACGAGGGCAACGAAAATCTGTCGAGGGCTTCAGGGCACTTCAGGCTTTCGATGCGCGGACTCTCGAAGTGCTTTTTAAGCATTGCTTTAAGAGCCTGCTGCAAAGTCAGAGCAGGCTGGCAGTTGAGAATTGCTTTGACATGCGCCTATCGGACCTGGGCACCGACTCAATCGGCTCCCAGCCTCGCCGACTCGCTACGCGAAAAGAGAGCAGGTCATGGGTCTGATGGGTTGGGGTTCAGGACTTCTATGTCAACAGAACTACAATCATGAATGCTTTTCAGGTCAGTGCACTTGCGATGTATATGTTTGAGACCATCCAGCGTAGGATGGTTGATGCGGCGCCCTTGCGTAGCCCGATCTGAACCTGAGAGAAGATCGCGAAGCGGTTCTTGGACAACTTCGGGGCAAGTAATAGCCAAAACCTGCACTTTTCCATCTGAAATGCCACGCCTTCTATGCACGCACGAAAGGATATCAGTGGGATGAATGACCTGTCAAGAACCCTATGGCTTTGCTTCTTCCTCCGTTGAAACCCCTAATATGCGGACCAGCTCAGAGGAGGTGAAAGCTGCAAAGATAAGGTATGTATTCAGCAAGATCCGAGCTTAGATAGGCGCCAGATGCTCCCAACCCATCAGTGAGATCCTTGTCATACAACCCCAGGACCCTGAAACCCACTACCCCGAGGCCATGCTGTGGGCGGAGCGGCTGTACGGAGTGCACAGCGCGGATTTGCCGGGTGCTGGGAGGGACCTGTTGCCCCTGCAAGTACTGTCACAATGCGAAGGAGCAAGCTTCAGACACAAGAGGCGTGGCACACAGGGAATTAAAAAAAATGCCCAAAACTACGGAGAACAACAAGTTCTTTCGCAAGCGACATGACATTGTGGCGAGAAGCAAGTACAAGCTTGATGTACCCGAGACTTGCTGGCTGTTCCCGAACCGAGTACGAAGAAGCATAAACTGTTGCGCAAGTGAGATGACCATCGATGACATAGAGAGCTTGTTAAAGCTTGCTTTTCCAAAAGCACGTACAAGCTTGTGGTAGGTTTAAGAAGACACAACTTGGGCCCTCAGTTGCTTGAAAGACAAGGTTTCCCACATGCCAAGATTCGTGTGTCAGAAGCCATACAAGGTTGAGACAGAAAAGATGCGGGGGTTGTCGCACGGGGACACATTGCGAAGCTTGCCGTGCTTGCCCCGAACGGGCACAGAGCAAAAAAAACAAACAAGCTCTTTCCTTGAGTGTGATTTGGGTTCGGCCGGTCCACACTAACAGTCACCACCAGCAGGCCCACAAATACAAGCACCCGGGAAATGCCAAAAATTGACTGGGATTCCTGGTGCTATCCTGTGCTATTCCTGGTTCTATTCCTGGTGCTATTTCTGGTGCTATTTCTGGTGCTGTTTCTGGTGCTATGTGACTTGCAATCACCATCAGCAGACCTACAAGATATAGCACCCGGTAAATGCTAAGCTGCCAAAATTGACTGGGAGTCCTGGTGCTATTTTTGGCATGTGTGTTACAAGGCCACGGCGTTATTTGACTGTTAGTGTGGACCGGCCGAACCCAAAGTGTGATGACATGTCATGATGCCACAAGTGAAGTCATGCACAGCTTGCAGTGCTCGTTTTTTCTCCACTGAGTCTCTGCATCACATGCAATGCAGCTTGCCCATGAGCCCAGCAGCACCATGTATGACCAAGGCCTTCCAGCTGTAGCGAGATGGGCTGCGGGATCCGGGGCATGGGCAGAAGGCTCCAGCAACTCGATTTTCGACACTGCAGTGCTGACGAGGGACCTACGCAGGAAGAGGTGTGAGACATGAGGCAAGTGAGGACATATGATCAACATGACCCGTACTTTGCCGATGGCTGCAACAATGGTGTCCTCTTCAATTTGCCATGGTTTCCCCAGTCGAGGAAGGGTTTAGAGGCTTAAATGATACATAGCCGCTTCGGGTTCCCCCGACCCACACAAGCTGAATGCCCACATCTTACGGTCCCACACCCCAGGGCTTTGAGGAATTTGGCTCACTCTGGTTAGAGCAGAAGGGTCACCGAGAGCAACGTACCCAAAGAAAGATCAAACGTATTCTATATTTTCATTCATTTCAGCACCTGTCGTTCTGCTTGATCCCAAAGATGCAGCTGACGCTGGGGAAGGTGCATGAATCGGTGAGTAGTTTTTTTTGGTACTGAAGAAGGGACAGCAGCACTCAGATTCCACTAGATATGGGCTAAGTGTAGGGATCGTAGTAGTGTCTTGCGGTTCCATTGTAGAGGTGCTCATGCAACTCAGCCTGCACAACGTTCCAGAACTGCTGCTCCGACTACAGCATCTTGGCGGCAGATAGCTGTGAGGAATGGGGGGTTTGATGCAGTCCACACGAGAAGCCCTTGATGCAATTGGTCAGCGCCTTTATCATGCGGAAGGTCCTGAGGCAGTGGGTGTCCCACATGTTGATTCATTCTGTAGTGTTCCGGGGGTCGTGAACATGCAGAAGGTGGTCCAACAATGCGTGGACTCCTTCGCCCACTCGCAGTGTAACAATCCTTGCAAGAAGCCCTGACAACCCTAAATCCGAAAGCACCGCCTGAGCCCTAACCAGCCCTAGACCTGAAATTTTGAGCCCCAAACGACCCGAACCTGCAAGCACATATTGAAACATTACTTACATGTTGACAGGCAAGCGATGTGGGAGCCATCCATTTCGGGCAATCATTAGGGATGCTTCGCCACAGTTGTCGCGGGACTCCCTGCGGAATTCTCTGGGGGTGGGCACTCCAGGCCTTTTCGACGGGACTCTTGCGAGATTCTCACTCCAAAAGTACTCCCTGCACATGTTTGGACCCTTTGTGGTCTTCACTGGGCACGGAGGGCGGGAGTATGGTTGACTTATAAGATGTACAGTGTTGTAAAAGTAAAGTCTAACAGCCCCACACTCTAGGGGTGGGGAATCTGCTCCATGAGGTCAAGTGTGCCCTGCCTGAGCCGTGCCGTTGCACTCCACGAGCCCTGATCACCCAGATTGGGGCTTGAAGGCAGCAGCTTGGGGTACTGGCTGGAGTCTAGGGTTCGGGGTTTTAGGGTTTAGGGTTTAGGGGCTCATACGACTCAAAGCTTTAGGGATTTAGGGCTCCGAGAAAGATTTGCAAAGTTTCTCAGCTACACCATTGCCGAGCCAGTTGAACAAGAGCTGGAAACCGGCTGCACCAAAGGCTGCGCAATAAATCGTAGACACAAATCGTGGAACCCCAAACCTCGAGCCAAGTCTTGGTAACCAAGGCTTGTCATCTTGCAGGTTCAAAAGAATGAACGGCCTGTGCACGTTTTGTGGTTGGATCTTCGGCCCCCAAACTCCCCCTAACCTTCTCAGCAGAGCGGCTCCCGTGGCCCATATCCTGACAGTTGTAGACATAAAGAAGATGCAAAGTTGCCTGCACGAATGGAATTGTCTTAGAGCCAGCTGATACTGATACTGCGAGCACCCACACACTTCACCCCCCCGCCCTAATCACCACACTCCTCCGAGATTGGGCGAGACGGGTTTGGTGCTTGGAGCCCTCTGCTCAAGGCGCTTTTCATGGTGGTCCATGATTCGAATTTGTCTTCAGCAACGCAGCACAACGCAGCACAACACAGCACAATGCAGCCGGCTCGGCGTTTAAAAGGCTCTGGGAGTTGCATTGGCCATGCCAGCGACCCGCGCGAGCGGCTCCCGAGCGCCATGTTTCCCCTGTGTCCTTGCCGCTGTTGCCCTTTGTCACCTTTGCCATTGCTCCTTGGATTCCTTGGAGGGTCTTGCAACTCATTTCTCCCGAGCCTTGCATGCTGCATAGGCCCCATGGAAGCGCTCAAGAATGAGAAGAAAAATCTGCTAAACGAGGCACCATGAACTTCGTCGCTGGCGTTGAAGGTGCAGCCAGCAGAGGTGCGGGAACTGCCAGGTGCGCCACGGCTCTTGCAACCGAGCGCCTCCATGACCCGACTGCACGGGATGAATTCTATGGCCAGCCCCTAAACGTTGCGAAGTACCTGGTCGATCTTCATGACGCCAAGGCGCCACCCCACTGCATTGCAACCCATTCCCAACCACCACAAGCATGGTGACATGTTACACGTGGTTTTTGCTACCAGTACTATACAATGCCGCATTCAGGAGCTTATTGAGCGTACGCATTAAGAAAACAACATGTCAATGCACATTTGCAAGATTCTACCGGGGTCCAGGAGGTCTCCCGCAGTCCCGCGACTCGCATCGGTCATGTCGATAGCATAAGGTTATGAGTTACAGAAATGAAATTGTTTCACATAACTTCCCGATTGTGAACATGAGCTTTGGAAGCTTGACTGCAAGATGTTGTTAGTTTGTGCATTTCGACCCACCGTGTAACTGATGAACTCGTGGTTTGCATCATTTGTGTCAGTTCTTCTACTTTCGACACTTCATCTGAGAGTTCGGCCGTGAGGCCGGCAGTGATGCCAGGCAGCGGCTAAGAGTGAGTCAAGAGCTTGGAAAGAGCATATGATCTAAGCTTTTTGGAGTTGTCACGTTTGGAGCTCGACCTGGCTTTCTGGTCCATATATACCACTGCAGGGCGCACACGGTTCTTTCGGATTGGTGTTGCGTTCAGGGGTTTGGGGTTAGGGCTGCAGTCTGCTGCAGTTTAATGGAAGGTCTGGGCCAAAGGCCGTGTCCTGAGCCAACTGCAAAGTGAAACATGAAAAACTATTTGTTGCTGGACGGCTGAGGGTCCCTAGATTAGCCGTGGCAGAGAGCATCTGACTTTGAGAGGAGACTTTGCAAACTACCACAGAACATTTTCGGGATCGCCACAGATTATCGATGTCCATCGCGCATGAAAGAAAGCGGCTCACCCCGGAATACAAGTCACGAGGAAACCAGCCAACCGAGGCACCGCAGGGGCCATCACTTCAGAGCATCCGGAGTCGATAACTTTGCACTTTTTTTGCGCCTCAAATGTCGACCTCCTGATCACCCGCTGTTGGTTTGGACAGGGCAACCTGCTTTCTCGCAAACTGGTTACTGACCCTGGACTAGTAAGAAGCCTTGATCTGAAAGGCCAATGGCGCAACTTAAACTGCAAGCCTTCATATCTTCACCGCCATAACGGCCGCGCTGCCTTGCAAGAACAAAGGTGCGGTTGCCACCCAAGGACACTTCTTTGCTCTTGAGCAATGTGAAGAAGAACTTATTTGTCATAGTTGCGGGATGACCCTGCCTGGACACTTTTTTTGTTGTCGTACCGAACACTTGCCATGTTTGCAAACTGCCAGGGTCTTTTGAGACTTTGCTCCATGAAGCTGTTTTCCCGCTGCAGCCCAAATTCTGTGTGAGGCGCCCTTCGACTTTTGCGGTGGCATGATGTTCCAACTGGTGTTGTCAGACAAGCTCCGAGATCACCTAGAACAGGCGGGGCCAGTTGTTGTTTTTTTGTCGGATCCGATACATAAAGAACAACAGCGCTGCATCTCGATGGCTGGACGAATCCCAAACAAAAGCCATCTTGCGAGGTGGCGAACGGCGACGGTCAGCAGCCGGTCGTCTTTGACTCCTTCAAGCCGAGAATGTTCATGACCCCAAGTTTCTGGCCTCTTCAGTTTCTCTAGTCAATTTTCAGTCAACATGGCCTGGGCGCACAATTTGTCCCGGGGAGTACAGTCCTTGTAGCTCAAAGGGCCATGTCATCCCCTGTCACTTCAAATGATTGGTCGTCAGGAGGGACTGGGGAATGCACCGCTGCCTGAGGGGGAGGGGGGGGTTCCCATGTTTCAAAGCAAACCCTAAACCCTGAACAGCAACCGTGCATTGCAAAAGTAAAGAAGCCACTTGGGCCACTTGCATGTGTGGTGCGAAGCGATAGAGAAAGTTGATTTGATGGCATTTGGGGCAAGGGCTTTGGCGGTCAACGCTGGTTTGGGGGGGCTTTGGGCTGAAAGCTGTAGTCTCTACCTGTTGGTGAGATCGGGTCCGTGCCTCCCTTTGTAGGCCCTGAACTCTAAATGCCGCTTGGGCATCAACGGAGATGTGCTATTCTTATACGTGGAAATCGCGTAAGGTTAGAGTTTAGAGAAATCACGGCCAGATTGCGAGTTTCTGCCGGGCCTAGCAAACAAGCAGCCGCCTCATCTCCATTTTTGCATCAGATTCGAAGCACCATTGTGAAAAAGCATTCTTCGTGAGTGTAAATGCAGAGATGCGCTTTTGCAGTATCTTCTCAAACTTCAAACCCAAAGCCAGGGCCTAAAGCACAATTCCCTAAAACCATCTGAAACCTCAACGAATCTCGGCAGACTCCAGATGCTGAATCCGAAGGCTATAACAAGGATGCGACGGCCGACAACATCAATATCTTCCACGGAAGAGAGATCCGACAAGTGCCGTTGAGCGCTACAGTTCGTGGTTGGGTGCGTGTTGCTCCACGTGCACATTGTGTCGCCTGTTTGTCCCCGTTGCATTGGGTGCGTAGAGGGGGTTCTGACCAAGCGGAAATGCCTTTGTCAACAGCCAAATCCAGGAGACACTCTCAGCCCTGCATAATGGGCAGGTGCCGCATGCGACTGGCG
>CAJNDS010000450.1:61327-91327 GCA_905221605.1 Symbiodinium natans | reverse complement strand
AGCGCAGGCTAAGCCGTGCAAACTTGCATCACAGCATATGAATCCTACCAAGCCCAGCACGCGAGCATTGTGTTTGCAAAAGGGGGGGCTGGCCCCACCCAACCCCCCCAACTTAGGTTACTTCCAAAAGCATATGAATCTTTGCCAAACGCATCGTGCGGAGGCATTCGGTTACTTCCAACAGCATACGGACCTTCACCTGCGAGCATTGCGTTTGCAATACGCCGGACTGCCCCCCTGACCAGCCACCCCGCTTTTTTAAGCCGTGCAAACTTGCTGTAACAAGAAGAGTTTCTGAATTCACACCAGCATTGGTTTTGCAAATGGAGTGGGCTGCACTCCGCCTAAGCCGTGCAAGCTTGCCTCGAATCAACCAAGCTCAAGAGAAGACTCCAAGCCTAGCCAAGCCAAGGTGCAGATAACCTAAACAAAGCCAAGCCGCACCTAAGAAGAGAAAAAAGATCATGATCAAGCGAACCAGGCCGAGCCAAGCCCGCCAGAACGCAACTTCTAGAGTTGTACAGCAGAAGAACCCTGGATGTTGAAAGAAACCTTGGTTTTGTACTACGAAAACAGCCCCTTCCGAGCCCGACTCAACGTCCAGAATGCGCACGGGGCGAGAACGTGATTGATAGCGCCGCGCTGCACGATGAATCACGCTGTGCAGCGAGAAAACCTTGGAGCGCGATTAGGCCACACAGCCATCTGAAGCGATGTACAGACCTGAACGACTAAAAACCTAACTTGGTGTTTACAATGGCCAGCCACTCCGGGCACGATCTCATGTACCGAATGTGCACGGGGCTTGGGCGAGAGGGCGATGCACAGCTCTGCGCGCCAAGAAATCTGTGGCTTTGTTATTATTATTATGATTTCTATTCTATTATTATTATTATATCATTATAATCATTATATCATTATATTTTCATATTATTATATTATATTATTATATTATCATTATTACGATTATTGTTATTGCATATGAAGACAGCTCTCCGAGCACGGAGCTTAAGCCAGAACACGATTGATAGCGAGCGCCGAGCGCAGTGTTCTGAAACCTTGGGGCTTGTACTAGGTAAACGAGGCTCCCAATTCTGCAGGTACGGCGTCTAGGCAAGAGCAACACGATTTCGAAACAGACCCGAGCCACGCCTTAAAAAAAAAACAAGAAAAGCGAGAGCCCGGTTTGACTCCATGATTTGGAGCAGGAAGGCTTCCGAGACGTCCGAAGCAAGTTCGGCGAGGAAGCATTTGGTCTCCACCATCGGCTGCTTGGCGGCAACTTGTTGCATCGTCGTCGCTGTCGACATCGTCGTCATTGTCCTCCTCCACCATTATCCATTGCATCGTCATTTTTCATTCATCATCGTTCTTATCAGTACCACCTTCTTCCTGCTAGCTTCCCAAAATTTCAGCAGCGAACCGACTTTGCCACCACCGCCGTGGGGCCCAATTCGGCACACTATCCAAGCATCCGCGCAGCTTGGAGACTCAGAGCCGGGCTTCGGTGGCGGAGGAGTGGCGGGAAAGGGCCGTGCAGCTGAGGCCAGGGTCTATGGTTTAGGGTTTAGGGTCTAGGGTTTAGGGTTTAGGGTTTAGAGCTCTGTCTGGGTTTCCGCAACGGTCGGGGGCTTATCCGGTGGTGTAAGCGTTGAGTGGAGACGGTGACTGCCCTCCATCCCTGAGCATCGCGATTTTGATGGTTGCGCATTGGTTCAGAAGCACATGGATCACTTAGAATCCATGGGCTGAGCAAAACTGCGTCAGGACTCCTCGGTTGCATAGCGTCGGATCGTGTTGGGAGTACCTGCGGCACGTCCACTTGTGCTGAAGTGCCCTTAAGCACCTTGCTGAGGTTTCTTGCCCAAGACCTTCTCTCTACCTCATTTGGAAACAGGTCCCAAGGCAACCATATCGAGTATCTGATATTTGGTGCCTTAAGACCTCGGTAGTGTCTCTACCCAGCGCACGATTGCAACTTCATAGCACTCCAATGCCACCACGTGCATGTACTTCTTAGCTTGGCGGTCCTTAGGAGATTAAGAAGCCCCACTCTCGCCTTGGCAGTTAGTTGGCGTTGCTTCTTTGTAATTTGAGATAGTGAGATAGTGAGACAGCTCTGGTGTCCTTGTATCTATTCTGGCTACTTCCAAGAAGAAATACAGCCGAAAACCGACATCCTAACAACATGGACGCAGAAATAGCCCAGAGACTTCATTTCAAGAACAACCGACACGCCCAACTTCAATGCCGAAAGCCTAAGCCTACGCATACACTTCCGCCGAGGTTTTACTTGCATTTTGACTTCATGAACCGCCTGTGGTTGTCCGCTGAGGATGGTTGTGAAGGGCATCCGGCCCGCGTGCCCCGCATACCTTGAGAACGGATCTGAAAGCTGTGGCTTTAAAAAATGACCCAGACCTACCTGATACAAGCAAGCCGGGAGTTCCTTTTTGAAGGTTCTGGTGAGCAGCTTTCAGAATATGGACCTCTGCACCGCAGTGCAGTCTCCATGTATGCGATGTTGCGACACACTTGAGAAATCATGTACGAGCAATCTGCTTGCCACTTTATGGCTCAGATGTACTGTCGTTGAGAAACATGGCCAGATGAAAATAGGTTCGCAGATCTGATCCGTTCATTAGGTCAATTCCCCTTAGTTCTGTCGATCGAGTACTTCAGCCTGCACATCCCTAGTTATAGTCATACTAGCAGCATTTGTTGGAGAAGTTTTGCTGGAGCTTCCGATGGCTTCTTCCTGTGAGCCACATTCGCGCCTTCGGACCAGGAAAGCGACATGTCTTGACAGAGCCTCAAAGCCGTACACCTGTAGACGTGACTGCAAGCTTTGCGCGCCGGTGTTTTGCATGTCAACCAGGAATTTGACACATGTAGTCCCGCGGTGAGTCCGAATACGCCTTTCCATCGAAAAGCCTGTGCCTTCGTGCCCGCCTTGCTGGAAGTGAAGCTTGGGCTGAGGAAGGATCTGGCCAGTACAGCCCAGGGCTCGCTTGGACATGGACCTCTGGTTTCTCACTAGCACTCCAAGGGCCTTGCAAGGGCTTAGGCACCTCCCTTCCTTCCAGTTCAGACTGGGTGAAACTGCACGACTTTACCCGAAAAGCATCCATAAACCCGAAGCCTGTAGCACAGCCCACAATGCCAGATGACTCCATGCAAGCGTCGTGCTCCTCCCTTCCTCTCAGGCCAGATGGGCTGAGACTGTACGACTTCACCCAAGAAGCATTCGTAAACCTTAAGCCTTAAGCCAACGATGCCAGATGACTCCATGCAAAACCTCAACTGCGTGCCGGCACGCAAGTCCACAGCCGGAGTGCAAGCAGAAGGTCTGAAAGGCAGGAAGTTCGCAGTGTACAATCCTTAGCCAACCAAGCCAAGTCCCGGAGGATCAGCAGTTAGGCTCGTCTCCCTGCTCCCCGTCTTCTGCACCTCCCTTCCTCTCAGGCCAGATTGGCTGAGAATGTACAAAAGCATCCGTAAACCTTAAGCCTTACGCCCAGGATGCCAGATGCCTCCATGCAAAGCCTCCTGTGTGCTGTTTGAGGACTTCGGCGAAGATGAGATCGCAGGATTGGGATGGCGACCCGTGGCGGCTGTCGAAGGCTTGGTGGAGGCTTCCTAAACCCCAAAAGCCAAAATAACGCGGAGGCCAATTGAAGAGGCTTCTAGGCCCTCCAGCCTCTCTTAGTTCTTGCTTCCTGAGTGTGAGTGACACGGCCAAGCGGTCCAGGCGGGTGCGGTGTCTTCGGAAAGGTCCGATCAGGGAGATGCTGAGCTAAAGTGTCGGTCAAGGAGCCACTGGAAAACCGTTCCGTCCGTGGGCACGAATGCACTCCTGCTGACCTGACCCTGGATTCTAGCCTCCTGACCATCAAGGGGCCCTGGACTCCTGGGGCTTGGTGCCGTTTCAGCCGGTAGGCCAAGTGCGGGCACCACTTTGTCTTTGTCACATATTATGTGCCACGGATCCCAAGGCTTATGTACATATGTTAAATATGTAGATTGGCCCAGCTGGCCCAGCACAGCAGCACGGGGGCAACCAGCACAGGTCCGAACGTCACGGATCCGAACGCCTCCTCTCACATACAGAGCGGCGTGTTTAGGCGTGTTTCAAGCCATTTCAAGCTGTTCCAGAAGGCAACTTCAGCACCGGCACGCAAGTCCGCAGCCTGAGTGCAAGCAAAAGGTCTGACAGGCAGGAAGTTGGCAGTGTAAAATTCCTAGCCAGCCAAGCACAAGTCACGGAGGATCAGCAGGCGCTACAGGCCCTTTGAAGCCTTGAGGGTCCTTCAAGGCCGGACCTCTGGTTTCTCACCAGCATTCCAGCCTTTCAAGGGCTTAGGCTTATGTCCCTGCTCCCTGTCTTCTGCACCTCCTTTCCTCCCAGGCCAGATTGGCTGAGACTGTACGACTTCACCCAAACAGCATTCGTAAACCTTAAGCCTTAAGCCCACGATGCCTGCCAACTCCATGCAAAACCTCAATTGTGTGCCGTTTGAGGACACCGGCATGCAAGTCCACAGCTGGAGTGCAAGCAAAAGGTCTGACAGGCAGGAAGCTCGCGGGCAGGAAGTTCGCAGTGTACCAAGCACAAGTCCCGGAGGATCGGCAGTGCTTAGGCTCGTCTCCCTGCTCCCCGTCTTCTGCACCTCCCTTCCTCTCAGGCCAGATTGGCTGAGACTGTACAAAACATCCGTCAACCTTCAGCCTTAAGCCCACGATGCCAGGTGACTCCATGCAAAGCCTCAACTGCGTGCTGTTTGAGGACTTCGGCGAAGATGAGATCTTTCTTCGTCCTTTCTCCTGAATGTGAGTAACACGGCCAAGCGGTCCAAGAGGGTGCGATGTCTTCGGAAAGGTCCGATCAGGGGAGATGCTCAGTCAGTCAAGTCTGCCTCCGCCCCTCCGTCCTCGCAGCCCGCCCTGGGATGTTGGGTCGTGTTGACGGATCGCAAGGCTTATGTACATATGATAATATGTAGATTTGCCCAGCACAACAGCTGCGCATGGAATCATGCGCAGTGGCTGTTGGAGCCAAGATTCCCACGACATTCCTTTCTTCAGTTACGCACAACCAGCACAGGTCCGAACGTCACGGATCCTCTCACATACAGCTTGTTTCCACAACGGACGCGGAAACAGTTCATGTGAGTGCACCTGCGTACGTGATGCAGACCCTCACACATGCAGAGCGGCGTGCTCAGGCGTGTTTAGGGCCGTTCCAGAAGGCCTCGTCCAGCGCGACCTAGTCACGCAAGACGTCCGCAGTCTCGACTTCAGCACCGGCACGCAAGTCCACAGCCGGAGTGCAAGCAGAAGGTCTGACAGGCAGGGCAAGTTCGCAGTGTACAATTCTCAGCCAACCAAGCACAAGTCCCGGAGGATCAGCAGTTGTGCTCGTCTCCTTGCTCCCTTCCCTCTGCGCCTCTGAGGCCAGCTTGGCTGAGACTGTACAAAAGCATCCGTAAACCTTAAGCCTTAAGCCCACGATGCCAACTCCATGCAAAGCTTCAACTGCGTGCTGTTTGAGGACACCGGCACGCAAGTCCACAGCTGGAGTGCAAGCAAAAGGTCTGACAGGCAGGAATCTCGCGGGCAGGAAGTTCGCAGTGTACAATTCTCAGGTCAAGGCCTAGCAGTTTCTCTGCAAACCTTTGTTCCCAAACCCTTGTGAACACCAAGCAGTTGGGATGTTGCGTGCCGTCTGAGCACTTCGGCGAAAATAAGATCTGTTTTAGTCCTTTCTTCCTGAATGTGAGTGACACGGCCCAGCTCTCCAAGCGGGTGCGGTGTCTTCGCAAAGGTCCGATCAGGGGAGATGCTCAGTCAGTCAAGCTTGCCTCCTCCACGTCTTCTTTTCGGTCGGCCTCCGCTTGGGTCAGTCAGCCCTGGGATGTTCGGTCGTGTTCAGGCCCATCGTAGATAACTGCGCCCATGGAGCTTGTTTCCACAACAGACGCAGTTCATGTGACTGCACCTGCGTACGTGATGAAGACGTAACATCTCGCTGTGCTTACGCGAGTCCTCGCTATTGGTTCGAAGATGCGGAGCATTCAGCCAGGATTTTTGAACGTGAATGGATGAAGCAGCTTTGGTGTGGAGCAGCACAGAGCGCTTGAGAGTTGAGTGTGAGGCCTGCCTCTCTCTTACACCACGTGGCGTTGGGCCCATGTCATCTCCGAGTTTTGGTGACGTTTTGTGCCCATCCTCAACAGCAGGAGCCGGCCTGTATGTCTTACGCCGCCCTTTAAGCCAAGTGCAGGCACCTCTTTGTTTTTGTCTCTGTCACATATTACGGGCCACGCATCCCAAGGCTTATGTACATATGTAAAATATGTAGATTGGCCCAGCACAGCAGCACGGAGGCACAATTCGGCACGCAGATCCTTGCCCTTCGCTGATGATTCCATGCGCAGATCCTGTTGGTGCCAAGATTCCCACGACATTCCTTTCTTCAGTTACGCACAAACAGCACAGGTGCGAACGTCATGGATCCTCTCACATACAGCTTGTTTCCACAACGGACGCGGAAACAGTTCATGTGAGTGCACCTGCGTACATGATGCAGACCCTCTCACATGCAGAGCGGCGTGCTCAGGCGTGTTTAGGGCCGTTCCAGAAGGCCTCGTCCAACGCGACCTAGTCGCGCAAGACGTCCGCAGTCTCGACTTCAGCACCGGCACGCAAGTCCACAGCCGGAGTGCAAGCAGAAGGTCTGACAGGCAGAGCAAGTTCGCAGGCAGGAAGTTCGCAGTGTACAATTCTCAGGTCAAGGCCTAACAGTTTCTCTGCAAACCTTTGTTCCCAAACCCTTGTAAACACCAGGCAGTTGGGATGTTCCCCCTTAGACTAGCAGCCCCTAAAGGGGATGAGAATGAGAGGGTACTACAACCCCCATGAAGGACCGCTAGCAAGAAGGGGGAGCATCCCCACCCAGCAGGCTCTGCAAGACATCTCCAGCCAACCGCACCCAAGGCACCAAGGCCATCCTTCCCTGGCACCTCTGCCTTTGCGAGGCCTGGTCTATTGGGGTTTCCGAGGGTTCCCTTACTGATTTCCTTATGATAAGGGAGTCCTACTACTTGGGGGGTCAAGATTGGGGGTCCTCTATTTTCGTCCACCCCCATATAAGCGTCTTTGCCAGTTCTTGTGTTTCTGAGCCAAGCACAAGTCATGGAGGATCAGCAGGCGCTACAAGCCCTTTGAAGCCTTGAGGCCCCTTCAAGGCCGTCCTTGCCTCTAAGCCTCTAGGCTCTGTTGGCCCATTCGTCCGGGTGATTGGCCCTGACCTTGCAATGGAAAAGAATAGCAGCATGGTAGCGTGCAGCCAAGCCAATCAACACACGCATGGAAGACATCTCTCCAGCAATCCAAGCGTCAAGGCGAGGGAGAAGACCAGATTCATTAAGCTCTTCTTCTCAGCAGTGAAAGACTGAGACAAGCATTCAACAACCAAACCTTCACCTGACATGTCAAGCTTGGCAATCTGGACCAACAACGTGTTTTTCCACGCTTGGAAACCAGCAGCGTCTGAAGGAACAGGCTCAAGTTTGAGATGCAACAAGGGTCTCATGTACGCCGAGGCCAAACCGAGCAGGATAACGTGGGGGATGGTACACAGACTGCAAATGCCATCGTTGCCGTCGCACCCTGGCCTTCGAGCCCTCAGGATGCCTGTGGTTTCTACAGCATCTTCGGATTCATCGTCTCTCGCTTCGAAGCTTTCGACTTCTCAAGCCTCTTTTCGTCTTCTGCGGTCTAAGACGACGGCAAGTGCTCCCCCAACCTCTTCTTCTTTGTTGCATAAATCCCAAAGTGTTTCTGCAAGTTTTCCTAGCCAAGGCATTGGCTAGTAGGAGCGGATGAACCGCAGTTCATCCGTTCAGGCATGGCCCTACTACTTCATCGAGCCCTCGGCCTCATTTGTCAAACCCCTTTTTGGCCGTCGTCGAAGGTACATGCCCCATTGTCAATCAAGCGACGTGTATCAGGGCAACATCTCCGGGCATTTTCTCTCTTTGGGGCAGTTGCGCGTGTTGAAGCCTCATGACGTCTTTCAAAAATGCAGCTTGTTACGTGCCGACCGATATGCACACAGAGGAGGGTTTCTTGCTGCATGGCGTTGCAGAGACGCTGCCCGTGGCCTTGCAGCGCGACAACGCGCCCGCAGTGCTGAGACGCCTCCCTGAGCCGGTGATTTCCGGGCCCGGAGCCCGCGTAGCACAGCCCTAGTTCCTGTTCGGCCGCTTGGTTCAAGCTTCCTGCCTCGGCCTTTGTGGGCCCTGTCTACTGTACCGCCATTCGCCTGTTTTCAGGGCTTGGGCTTCCTGTAGCAGTCTAAAGCCCTCTCTGTTTTGCAGTTCGGAGAGGCAAGGGCACGCTGAAACTCCTCGATCCCTGAGTCCCTACCTGGATAATCAGGTCTAGCGGCGTGTTCCCTTTGACGGTTTAGGTTCTACAGCAGTATGGCCGCTGCTCAAGGCAGACGGTACACTTTCTTCTTCACAAACTGCACATCAGGATTCCACATGCCTAATTGCGTTCAGAATTCACTCATTTAAGGCTGCAACCGGTCCGATCACGCGACGTTGGGCCGCCTACAAGCCCCCAGAATCCTTATAACATCCACTCCAGAAGCTTTTGTTTACACCGCAAAGCCATAGCCCGCTTATCACAGAATCACCACGCTGAGCCTCTAGCCACGAGAAGTTTCAAGTGTAGTCACAGTACCCATGAAAAGGCTTGTTGATCTCTTGCTAGAGCATGCGAGGCTGTAGGGACAATCTTCTTGTTTGCCTGACGCCCTCTTCTGGCCCAGACCCACCTTTTCGACTCCAAACGGGGGGTCTGGGCTCCTTCCAGGCCCTTGTCACACCCGAGGCCAAGTTTTTGGGGCCGTGCCGTTTCTTGTGTGTTTTCCGGCCCCTCCGACACAGGGCTTGAAGGGCCAGCCCAAACGATGCAGTGAAACGGCCATGTGCAACCAACAAAACCAGGCAACGACCGTCCTCTGCCTTTGCCCTGACTTTTGGGGGCCATGCCGTTTCTTGTGCTTTTGTCTGCCCCTCCGACACAGGGCTTAAGGAGCCAGCCCAAACAATGCAAGGAACGGCAATGCGCAGCAACGAAACTATGCAACGACCGTCCTTTGCCTTTGCATCCTTTGCCCTGACCTCCAAGTTGCACATGTCCTTGCACCTGTTCGAGCACCTTGCCGAGGCGGCGCCACAGGAGAATTGGATCTGCTGTTAGGGGCCAGGGGTGGGGGCCTGCGCCGGCGACGTTGAGTTGGAGCGCTTTTTTGGGGTCTGTCTGCGGTCTGTCCTAGCGACGCTCTTCCCTTCTTTTGATTCGCGCGTTGTCTAAGACTTGGCTCTGGGGGTCTTAGACACCGCGTTCATTAGCCAACCCCCTGCTCCTCTGATTTTGCCGAAAAGGAACGTTTGGAATTTTTCCATTTGCCTGAGAATCCATGCACCCATCCGTCTTAAATAAAGAAATAAAGAGAAGCACATCTCATTGTAGGCAGTTGCGAAGCGGAGGTTGCACCTCGGTTCAATATCCACAGCGCCGGTCACACCAAACTTCTAGATCGCTGGTGCACTGCCTGGCAGATACACCAGCTGCTGTGTCGCTGATGTTGCGCCCAAATCTTGCTCCACTACAGTGTGAACTTCAAAGTGCAGTGGCCGTGATGTGCGTCCAAATTCGAGGGCCAATTTGAGCTTAAGAGGTTGGGTTGCATGTTGGTTCTTGACGCCGCCTTCAAAGGTAATCAGGCATCGGCGTGGCTGCTAAGGGTGCTATCGGCTTCATGATGTCTCAGGGAATTTCCCTGAAAGTACGTGGGGCCAACAGGCACATCGCAGATTCACCATGAACGCTGGTGCCGAAACACACGTGTGACGATCACGACATGTGCAGTCTCGGCTTCGCTTCAGCCGTTCATCGAGTCTCACCCCGGCTGCCGGTACCCAAAGGATAGGCAGGCAGGCGCAGGCAGGAAGTTGGCGGGAAGCTCGCAGTGTCAGCGTGTTCGCCAGTTCTGGGTGTTTCTGAGCCCAGCACAAGTTACGGAGGATCAGCAGACGCTACAGGCTCTTTGAAGCTTTCAAAGGCTCCTTGAGGGGCCTGTGCTCCTGTAGTGCCACAGTCTCAGCGTGTTCGCCAGATCTGGGTGTTTCTGAGCCCAGCACAAGTTACGGAGGATCTTTGAAGCCTCCAAAGGCTCCTTCCAGGCCCTGTGCTCCTGTCCGGGAGATGTTCTGTGCAGAACGCTGAAGGCGTGCCCTTCTCCTGGCTGCTGGAAACGCTCTCGGCCCACCGCTGCTCCCTGCCTCTAAGCCTTTAAGCTGGCCCAAGTTTCGCCTGACTTCGCAATGGAAAGAATAGCAACATGGTCCAGCAATGCAGCCAACCAAGGCACGGCGCAGTAAACATGACAGTGCTGCGCTTGGTGGTGTAAATCACGTGCACTCCGACTGTGGTCTCACATGAGCTTAAGTTTTCTGCCAGGGCGTCTTCAGGGAATGATCTGGGAGGGGATGGGCTTTGTGGGTGCTTGTGAGTCCCAGCTGCGCCAGACAAAAGACAAATGGATGAAAGAACTGAGTCACCGAACGTGCCAGGCGCTCGCGATTCCATTCCCAGATACTGTTGTTCCCAGGGGCTTGCGTGTCCCAACCTTGCAGACGCTTCCACCTTTCCAGACTCACTTTCACCGTTCAGTTAATCTAGCTTCTGAATCTGGAACGGTTTATTCATGAGGGCTGCAATCTTGTTGATAGAAGTTCGTAAGACTCATTCAAAGATGGGGGTACAAGACTGGACAAGAAACCCCCTTTAAAGACAGGACACATCACATGACTGGCTAACCTGGCCGATGAACATGACAGCTTCGTTCCAAGATGAAGAGGTAGTTAGTAGTTAGGCACCTTGTTCGGTCGCAAAGAGCTGTCAACACACTTGCAGGCATCGTTACCTGACGAAGCCTCCCATCATGTCCGTTTGAAACATGCAGCTGACCAGGGCAACTGCACAAAAAGAGAATGATGCGCGCTGCGTCGTGCGAAGGGCGCGTGGGAAACATGGCCGAACATGGCCGAACTTAACGATTCGAAGAGTTGAGCCGTGCTGCTTTTGTGGACGGATTTGACTGCGCTGCCTGGTCCCGCAGGCTGCCCTCCGGGCCAGCTTTTGCAGCGTAATGCCTTAGGGCCTAGGGCTCTCATGGCACGTGCAAAGAGCACGCGTGAGGCTGGTGGACCTGGGAGCGCGGTAAAAGGAGGATGGCCAGGGTTCCTTTCGGTACGGTTGGCAATGAACCGAACCTTTGATGAACCGTGACGGTTCGTGCACGGTTCGGTTCTTACGTTTTGGTTCCACGGTTCGCACGGTTCCTTATCGGCGAACCCAAACTCAAGCCCTAAAGCCCCAGCCCTCGCTCCTGACCCTCGCCCCGAACTTGAAGTCCTCACAAACCGCCTTGCTTCACGGTGCCTGGCCATCTTCGAGCACAAAAGCAGTGTGCAGCCGGCGTGTTTGTCCGAACTTGTTGCAACACTTTTTCTGTCCGAGTGTACGTGGAAGTCATGGCTGCACGGGCTGTGATAGATTCAATTCATATGCTGTGTACTGTGGCATGCAATTATCAGCAGTGTGCTCGCCTCCTTTGATTCATCCCTTGCAATAAAGAAGAGCAATGAAGTAATATTCTTGCTGCTACAACTATGACTACTTGATAGGGCTTGGCTCCTACAATATCTAGTGTGAAATGATGCTTAAAATGCAATGCTGGAGACCTACTGTGCTTGATCTATGGGCAAGGGGAAAGAAAACAAGCGACGAGCTACAGTTGAACATGTACGGGTACTAAATTGTTGTCTGGGGCAGGGGACCTTTGATATTAGAGCCTCTTCCCACACGAGGCCACACACCAAAAGACATGCCTTTTTGGGATTGCTAAGGCGAAAAAAGGCGCCCAAAAAAAGTACGTTTTCGGCGCGGGCCTCTTCTCCGACAAGGCCCCACACCCAAAACGTAGGCCCCGCACCGAAAACATAACTTTCTTGGGAGTGCGAAGGCAAACAAGGCACCAAAAAGGTACGTTTTCGGCACGGGCCTCTTCCCCAACAATGCCCCGCACCGACAACTCAACTTTTTTGGGATTGTTAAGGCGAAACAGGCACCGAAAATGGTACTCTTCCCCAACAAGGCACCGAAAGCGTACCTTTTTTTGGGATTGTTAAGGCGAAAAAGGCACCAAGAAATTAAAGAGGTTCGGTTTCGTTGCGGGCCTTCCCCAACAAGGCCCGCGCCGAAAACGTACTTTTTTTGGGATTGCTTAGGAGAAAGGTACGTTTTCGGTGCGGGCCTCCTCAACAAGGCCCCCCACCGAAAACGTACCTGTTTTGGGATTGGTGAGGCAAAAAAGGCACCGAAAACGCAGCTTTTTTTCGAAAAAAGGCACCAACTTGCATTGTCAGTCGAAGGCTGCACCGTGAGAAATGAGCTCTCGTTTTACAGGCCTTCGGGGGCCAGGAGAAACAGAGAAGCGGCGGAGGAAGAAAAAATGGAGGGATCCTTGTCAGCATTCTAGTTACTAGTTGCCCGAGCAAAGCTTTCCCTTCCAAGCCTACTTCCATGATCTATCTAAATTGCGTCAAAATCTCCTTTTTGAGTACGCTACATGAAAAGGGATGCTCCACCCGATGTGCCAGGTCCACAGCGACAATTATGACCTCCTCGCTTGGATGGGTTTTCAGGTTTTGTAAAGGGGTAGACAGGGTACAGGGTGTTTTTGGAACTGTCCGGCGGTTCGGTTTTTGCCGCTGCGGTTCGGGAACGGTTCGGTTCTTGCACGGTTCGGTTCCTACGGTTCCGGTTTCCCGGTTCACGGATCGGTTCCAACTATCGCAGATTCACCATGACCGCTGGTGCCGAAACACACGTGTGACGGTCACGACATGTGCAGTCTCGGCTTCGCTTCAGCCGTTCATCGAGTCTCACCCCGGCTGCCGGTACCCAAAGGATAGGCAGGCAGGCGCAGGCAGGAAGTTGGCGGGAAGCTCGCAGTGTCAGCGTGTTCGCCAGTTCTGGGTGTTTCTGAGCCCAGCACAAGTTACGGAGGATCAGCAGACGCTACAGGCTCTTTGAAGCCTTCAAAGGCTCCTTCCAGGCCCTGTGCTCCTGTACGGGAAGTATTCTGTGCAGAACGCTGAAGGCGTGCCCTTCTCCTAGCTGCTGGAAACGGTCTCGGCCTTTCCTTCGGGTCAATGCTCCCTGCCTCTAAGCCGTTAAGCTGGCCCGAATTTCCCATGACTTCGCAATGGAAAGAATAGCAACATGGTCCAGCAATGCAGCCAACCAAGGCACGGCGCAGTAAACATGACAGTGCTGCGCTTGGTGGTGTAAATCACGTGCACTCCGACTGTGGTCTCACATGAGCTTAAGTTTTTTGCCAGTGCATCTTCAGGGAATGATCTGGGAGGGGATGGGCTTTGTGGGTGCTTGTGAGTCCCAGCTGCGCCAGACAAAAGACAAATGGATGAAAGAACTGAGTCACCGAACGTGCCAGGCGCTCGCGATTCCTACTGTTGTTCCCAGATCCTTGCGTGTCCCAACCTTACAGACGCTTCCACCTTTCCAGACTCGCTTTCGCCGTTCAGTTAATCTAGCTTCTGAATCTGGAACGGTTTATTCATGAGGGCTGCAATCCTGTTGATAGAGGTTCGTAAGACTCATTCAAAGATGGGGGTACAAGACTGGACAAGAAACCCCCTTTAAAGACAGGACACATCACATGACTGGTTAACCTGGCCGATGAACATGACAGCTTCGTTCCAAGATGAAGAGGTGGTTAGTAGTTAGGCACCTTGTTCGGTCGCAAAGAGCTGTCAACACACTTGCAGGCATCGTTACCTGACGAAGCCTCCCATCATGTCCGTTTGAAACATGCAGCTGACCAGGGCAACTGCACAAAAAGAGAATGATGCGCGCTGCGGCGTGCGAAGGGTGGGAAACATGGCCGAACATGGCCAAACTTAACGATTCGAAGAGTTGAGCCGTGCTGCTTTTGTGGACGGATTTGACTGCGCTGCCTGGTCCCGCAGGCTGCCCTCCGGGCCAGCTTTTGCAGCGTAATGCCTTAGGGCCTAGGGCTCTCATGGCACGTGCAAAGAGCACGCGTGAGGCTGGTGGACCTGGGAGCGCGGTAAAAGAACAGATTCATGAGATCCAGCTCCTGGCCATCAGCTGCAGAGAGCAGCGAGTCGCGCGGTCCTGAGCTGAACCAATATGCTCTCGCCCAGCAATCGAAAAAAGAAGCCTTGCTGGGCACAGTCTGGGAAAACCTTCGTGGTTGATGAGTAGCTTGCAAGGACCTCAGGAATGCGAGATTCAACTTAATGGCTCAGCCATGCAAAAATTGTGAGGACAAAGGGAAACAGGGTTGGGGGAATGGCCCGCGTAGCGTGCCCAGAGAAGCTGACGGAAAGCAGGGATGCAAGACAAAGGGGTTGGCAGTCAGTCAGGGTCTGGGGTGGCATGGCTCTCTAGGCCCCGGTAACACAGCCCGCTTCGACCAGCCCCCAAAGGAGATCCCGGTCGTCTGAGGCTGTTTGACCAAGTTCGCCCAAGCAACAGCATTCCTTTTTGGATTTTTTCGAAGCCCCGTGTCCCAAGGGTTTCTTGGTGGCGGTTTCAATGGAAGGCTCAAGGTTTCTGCAAGTCTGAATACCACTATCACGATTCCACTATTCAGTGCTATTGACACTTAGCGCCAATTGCATTCTTACTTGTCCAATTGTTCTGATAGTGTGGAACACATTGACGCACTCCTGATGCTCACTGCAGAGTCATACCACCTATTCTCCGAACAGCCCTAAATGACATCCGCCTAGGCTATCAATTCCGAAAATGGTCCATATGGAGCGCATGAGGCATATAGGGCCTAGGGGGGTCCACAAGAAAGGGTCCATGGGTTGGTTCCAAGTCCTGCAAAACGGCAGGTGAGGTGAGGGAGTTGAGGGGACCATGCACCCTTACCAGGGCACTGCACCAAAACCAGTGTCCTTGCCATGTCTGCACAGGGGTGGGTTGCTCTTTTACCCCGAACGCCTGAACATGATTGGGGCTTTCGTGGGAGGAATGTGTGGGTGAGACCTTGGGGATTTCAAGGTTGACGTTGAGTTTGTATGATTCAGTTGAGGGAGACCCGGGCCGAATGGTTTCTTACACGGGAGGGCGTGATGCCTATAAATACTATTCACTCAAGATGCATCTCCTTCGGGCCTTTGGGCTGACAGATACAACTTTTAATTCCCCCTACTCACTTGCAGGGCACTGTTCCCACGACACAGGATCACCTGGCAGAACTGCCCGGCTCTCAGGCCTCAACAGTCTCAAAACATCTCCATGTGGGCACTTCCCAAAATAGAGGGGTACCCCTTTGAGACCCCAAATAGAAAAGAACCCCCCTAAGAGGACTCCCAAAAAGGGAGGAACACCCCCCCCCCCCCATGTGTCCCCAAGGGGCCCAAAGGCCCCAAGGGGCCCCAAGGGTCAGACCAAAAGCCTCCGAGATCGAGAGATGCAGCTGCAACCGCTGTTATGGTTGGTGCGATAATTGGTGCAATAAGGATAAGTGTTGTAAGTGTTGCAGTAGTTTTGGTGTTGGTGTTGTGATGGTGGTAGGGTTGGTGCTGGTGCTGGCGCTGGCGCTGGCGCTGGCGCTGCTGCTGGCGCTGCTGCTGGCGCCGCTGCTGCCGCTGCTGCTGCTGCTGCTGCTGCCGCCGCGGCTGCTGCTGCTGCTGCTGCTGCTGCTGCTGCTGCTGCTGCTGCTGCTGCTGCTGCTGCTGCTGCTGCTGCTGCTGCTGCTGCTGCTGCTGCTGGTGCTGGTGCTGCTGCTGCTGCTGCTGCTGCTGCTGCTGGTGCTGGTGCTGGTGCTGCTGCTGCTGCTGCTGCTGCTGCTGCTGCTGCTGCTGCTGCTGCTGCTGCTGCTGCTGCTGCTGCTGCTGCTGCTGCTGCTGCTGCTGCTGCTGCTGCTGCTGCTGCTGCTGCTGCTGCACCACTGCAAGTGCTTGCCAATCTACGCACCATTGCGCAAACACTATAGAAGCTGGCCCTGCATCCTGGCACGCGGCCACGGCTCAATGCGCTGTGGCTAGCAGATTGTCTCCTAGCTCCATCCGCATTGGCTAAAGCTTCATCCCGAAACCCGAAGATAGCCATCAACTGCACCGTCAGAGGTTCGCAACTACGCCGGTGCCCACACTCGAGAAAACAGTGCTGCAAGCCCTGGACGAAGAGGAGTGCAATTCTGCAACTGTTGCATGTGTGCATACAAGAATGGGGTCACGCCCGATTCCTGACTGCTTGTCGATTCCGTTCTGCAGGGGTTTTACTGGCTTGTTGGCGTGGAACAACAAACGTCTAGACTACAAAGCTAGCGTGCCTGCAGAAGGCATGTGATGACAGTTGTGGTCTTTCCGTTTTGTTTTTCCCAAGTCGTGTTTCAAGTCTGCCGCTGCACGCTGGGCCATTCTCGGTGATGTGGTTCTCAGGGCATCGGAACATCTTGGCGCGACCCGACATCCAAAAACCTCAAAGCCACAAGAGCGCGCAAAGCCTGTAATTAATTAGGGCAGGCGGTTTTGACGATTGGGAAAGCTATGCTCAGAAGTTGGTTTGCGGGCTGGATTCCGAAACTAGGTTCGCAACATTGCGAGATGTCCTGGCAGACTGCATACGACCAGCTTTCGGCTGCATCTCCCAATGCAGGATAAGTGCAGGATAAGATTTCGCTGATCTTTTTGAAATGCTTGGTTCGTCACTCCGATCGCGGAGGCTAATCAGTAAACCCAGAGAAAACTTTTCAGCATTTTTGGTGGATTGTTCATTTACCGTCAACATTCTGCCAAATTTGCAGGAGCGCATCCACCCCAGTCCGACGCCCATCGAGTGAGCTGGAGGGGGATTGTGCAGATTGTTTCAGTTGCGGTTTGGGTTTAGGGTTTAGGGTTTAGGGTTTAGGGCTTACCTAGGGTTTAGGGTTTAGGGCTTAGGGTTCAGGACTTTGCAACCTGGGCTGCAGGGTTGAAGGGTTGATAGGTGGAAACATGCTCATAACTTTCGGGTTGCTGGGGCTCAAACAACTGCGCAGCACCCCTCAACCCGCTCGCGCATGTCCATCCCCAAAGCATGGCCCACACCAAACTCAAAGCGAGTCCCGGACCTCACTGGTGTCCCATCCCGTGCAGGCCCAACTCGAGGCGCCCGTGCGCGCTTCCTTCTCCGGCTGGAGCAGCCCGACGGCGGATGCTAAGTTCAGAGGGCGTTGAAGGCAAAGTGGGATTTCAGGGTTTCAGTTGCCACGCACGACCACTTCTGACTTGCGCATGCATTGGTGAATGTCGGAAATAAAGACCCGCTTGATCCGCTGCCTTCTCTCGCAGTAGCACAAGCAGGGCTCGCGGCTTACGAGGCACATCGTACATGCCAAGAAGTTTCTTTGACGAGGGCCTTCTTGAGATTCATGAACTCAATCTGGGCTGCTGCAACGGTGTTGCAAAAAGAGTTACATAAGACCGTTAAGACTCAGGGCCGGGACAGCAACTTCGTGGAAGTACGTGAGATATCGTGAGGGGGTTCATTCACCCTAGCGACTGGAAGGGTGTGCAATGGCTCATCGCCAGAGGACCCTCCTGGCAAGCCTTTGTGCGGGCTTGGTCCTGGCCCTGGCAGCCTGCGACTTCTCGCACTACTCTGACTACTCGCTTTGGGCTGAGGGCGCAAAGGTCCCGGACAAGGCTCACCACAAAAGCAGGTCGGGAGGTGACCATGAGGACCCCAAGTTCGTGTCCTATGTGAAACGTGGGTGTCGGCAGCTGGAGCGGGTTTCGAAGCTCCTGTGCGGCGTGTGCATTCTCGCCTGCATGAAAGCGTGCAGCGGACTGGTGGCAACCACTTCTGCCGCGACTTGGTCACCGGGGCTGTTGGCCATCCTGGCATATTTTGTTTGCCAGTTCGTGGGACCCCCTGGCATCGTTGCTGCCATTGTCTTCTTCGGGGCCAAGGCGAAGGCTGCCAGCGTTGGTGCAATCGCAGCAAAGGTGGCAGCAGCAAACTTAGCAGCCGTGGGCGCACTCGGCTGCGGGCTTCTTTCGATCCTTTTCGAAATGGCTGCAAGTTAGAGTCAAGGCATTGCTTGCAGCTATAGTGCAGACGCGTGGTAGGCGGTACCCTTCTCTGCATCGGTCTGAAGCCGCAAACGGTATATTGTATTATAGTATGGTATGGTACAGTATGGTACAGTATGGTACAGTATGGTATGGTACTCAGCTGAAAAGCACCGCAGATAGAGAAGACTCTTGCTGGTACCTTTGTGAGCTTGCAAGGCCATCAAAAAAAGTCTCAGACCGCTGCACGAGGATACCTGCCATATAGCCCTTCTAGCCTTTAGCAGAGTGCGAAAAGGAACCTGAGAAACAGAGCAAGCTTCCCCAATTGGCGCTTTTAGATGTCTTTAGCTGGGCCGGGATGCTTTAGTTGAAGACATGAAGCGGCGAATTGCCACCCGAAGCTACGACGACGCGCGAAGCCGCGAATTTCCGCCTCAAGCCGCGGCGCGGATTGCCGCCGCGGATTGCTTCCGGGAGGAGGTTCGAGGCAGGATCGGTTGTTTCTGTTTATAGGGTCCAACACGGCACGAAACCAAGAAATCCAAGAGCCAGTTCTCTGAGTTCCCTCTGAGTTCCCTAAGTTCCCTGAGTTCCCTGAGGTCCCTAAAGCCCGCAGTCAAGCCCCATGTGAGAAAATGGAGCAGTTTGTTCTCTCTTTTTTTTGTTGGGGGGGGGGGGGGGGGGGGGGGGGGGGGGGGTTGGAGGGTGGGGGTATTTGTGCATCTCAGAGGGAACCCTAAATGATATTAAATATAGCAGGAAAATGGAGTTACAGGGCAATTCACGACGTCAACGGCGTCAACGAAAAACACGGCGTAGGGGGCGTCATGCATTTGAAGCCGTGGTGTCAACAACGTCACCTTCCGCTTGCGACCTTATACGGAGTCAGCAGAATCATGGCGTCAGACAGACCCGCGGCGTCAACGGCATCAAGCTTTGCCAGGAACTTGCTAGAGACACTGTTGTTTTTGCGAAGCAAATTCAGCGGCCGGACCGCTGTCGCGGCTTATCATGCGCGCATATATATATATATATATATATATATATATGCATTGAATGTGTGATCCTCACAATCGTAATGATTCTGAGATTCACAGTATTCCGTATTCTCGTGATAGCTGGCATCGCCGCAACAATAACAGGAAAGGTGTCTGGTGCAAAGTAGCCGCCCCAATTGTCAGGGGTCAAACTTCACAAACCCCTCAATCCGAAACCCCAGTTGACCCTAAAGCATCCTAGACCTCTGAAGCTGCTGTTAACCTCCAAGCCTTCAATAAACTCACCCTAAACCCTGAACCCTAAACCCTCAACCCCAAACCCTAAACCCCAACCCCAAACCTTAAACCCTAAACCCATCCTCAGCCCCAACCGAAATCCGAGGCTGCGCCGAGGTCAGTCCCAGGCGCTGGGCACTGCACTCGGCCCGAGTCTCAGGCTTGGGAGCTGTTGGCGTCGGGGAACTAGTGTGCTTCTTTGAGGTGTTGGTTTCAGTTGGTTTCAGGCTCGTGGCTGTGGTTCTGTGGTGCCCTACTGCAGCACCTCTGCTCCGGTGGTACTCTTCTTGCCTCTGCTCCTGGAATCCTGGTCCTCGGCCCATGCACGTTTGGGCGCAATGCTCGAAGCCGTGAACGCATGGCAAGGGCTGTGCTTCCTGCCTCGTGGGCTTTTGGATTCGCTCCACGTGTCCGTAAGGCATCTGCCATTCACGTCCGAACCAAAAACAAGCACGAAGCAGCGCAGTAACAGATAGTGACCCTAAACCCTAAATAAACTCTAAACCCTAAAACCTAAACCCTAAACTGCAGCAGCGGATGCTACTCTTGCCCGACCTGAAAGCTGTTGTTGCTCAGCATCCCACGTGCTACCGCTCTCCTGCACTGCACTCCAGTACCTGGAAGATGTCACATGCCCCACTTCACTTTCAGTCAAACTTGTGCGAACAGGTTGGCAATCAGCAGCTCAACAAAATCACAGTCCGACAAGTGCTGCAAGTCCTCAACATAATCCCGCCCGAAAGGCAACTTCCTGAACGCGGTCGGGCCCATCGGCGTCTCGGACCAGAAGCTCCCTGGCTTAGGGTTTAGGGTTTTGGGTTTTGGGTTTTAGGGTGTAGGGTTTAGGTTTCGGGTTTAGGGTTTAGGGTTTAGGGTTCATGGTTTGCCATTTAAACTCGGCCCAGTATCAGTTCCAGAGCCCATTCCGCGAGCCGGTCGCTTGATGTCACTTCACCTTGTCTATACATCTTGCGCAATTCGGGGTGATGAATCTGAAACATGTTGCAGCAAGGCTGGTTTCCGCAGTCCTGCAGTCCGATGCTCTTCCGACGAGCTTTGCCGAGGAGGCTCTGAAGCAGTGCGTGCCTGTTGGCATGCAGATTCTGGCAGAAAACCCTAAACCCTAAACCCGAAAAGAATTCAAGCGCTCCAATGCCAAGAGATGCAGATGTGGAGAGAAGGAGTGGGCCGGAGGGCATCAGACAAACCGGTCAAGTGCGAGGTCAAGGCCGCGGCGGCAGCAACTGAGCTACGCCAGGCCGACCTGACAGTTCGGTTGAATTTGCATTGTTGTGGTTGCTGCCACCTCGCCCAGCAGCGTTGGGCAGAGATCAAGACATGGCTAGCCACTAAGGCATCCTTGCAATATGATGTCATCGCATTGCCGGTGATGCACTGGAATGAGATGGCTGAGTTTGACGTAGAGGGATTCAGGTGTATCTCCTCCGTTCACAAGGGAAGGGACAGAGCTCCGAAATCCAAAGCGGAGGCTGGGCGCACGACCCAAAGCCAATTCGAAAGCGTCGATACAAGCGACGGAAGGATCGTCGGTCGGCTGGGGTTGTGATTCTGCTGTCTGTCTCGGACGTACGCAATGGAAGCGACTGACTGGTGGTACCGGATCCGGATGAGGTCAATGCCCATGGCGATCCGGAAGAAGTTCCCTAGCGGCGTCCTGCAAAGCCCCCCCCTAATCTTGCCTGCCCCCTTCACTTTGAACCTAAGAGTCTACAGCAACTCGTACAGAGGCTAGTACCCCACAAAGCACTGCCCTCACGGGGCAGCAAAAGTATGCCATCCTGCTTGAAAGTGACTAAAAACCGGTACTGCTGGAGTCCCCTTGTCCGCGCTCGCCTCCGGCGCGGCCGCCCATGCGACCCCGTGGAGAAACGGAGGTGTCATCGACTGGATTAGGTTCACCTGTCCCCCTCCGAGCTCAAGCGAAAATATCGTCCTTACAATAAGATTAGTTCTTCCTCCCCTCCCCAATCCATCCTGCCCCTCGCTCTTCTTTTTCACATTGGCACCTCAAGAAATTTAGATCGTTCCCCTGGCCAGTCTGCCGCGGCCCTGCTCGGCGTCATGCAGCCTCGTTTCCGGCGCCAGTGGCAGGTCTGGGATGGTGTGGGGCCGAGGGTCCTATGTAATGGGGCCGAGGATGTCGTATAGTGTAAGGCATCAGGACATAGCATCCTGGCATCTGTTGATGGACACAATGTGCAGAGCTTCGTTTCCAGACTCCTGCTGTTGTCGCAGTCGTCGCCAGGTGTCGGCAGCGCAGCGACTGCTCGCCGATGCACGTTCTCTGACTGCCACATATCAGTCGTTACACGAGCCCTTTCTGCCAAGAATTGAGATGACGTAGCGATGGCCTGATGGTTCCCATGTTGATAGCCGTAGGAAGATTGATAAGCAGCTTGAAGATTGAGAACTGGAAGGTCTGAGTTCGAGGTTTGCATCAGAAATGTGAGATGGTAGCTGCGCGCGGTCATATCAGACTGGTTCTCAGGGCCACCATGGACATGATCATCGTTGTCATGGTCTTCCATGTTTTCATACGCCGTACTCACAATCGTCGCCGTCATCTTCGTCGTCGTTGTCATCATCGGCCTGTTGAATGAGTATCATCAGTACCAACAACTTCACCCAACATATCCTCAATCATGACAGAAACTTCAAACTGGAGCGAAGAACATTTAAGCACTGAAGAAGGTCAGCGCGTGCAAGGACTGCAGCTAGCTATGTAGCTAGAAAAGGCGCAAGTGCCAGAAGCCCTGCACCCGTTACCACAAACCCAGCCCGAAAACTCTGGAGGCCCCACTAACCTTCACTTCACCCTAAACCCTAAACCCCTAAACCCGAACCCTAAACCCTAACCCTAAACCCTAAACTTCAGGCGAGGATGGCGAGGTGCCCGAAAGGCTGCTGGAGCTGTGCGCTGGTGGCCTGAGCTCATGACCTCGCAGTGGGAGGAGCTGCAGGACCATCGTCGGGCCATCCACGCTGGCGTCTATGATGTAGGAGTTTAGGGTTTAGGGTTTTAGGGTTTAGGGTTTAGGGGAATACTAGGAATATGTAGGACAGGATTTGGGACTGGCACTGTTTCACTTTGGTGTAGGCTGAGGCTGCGGCAGCTGTTCGCACGGGGGCACATTCCTCAGTCTGATTTCTTCCGTCCCAGACATGATGCCTTCTGAGAAGACGAAGGTAGATTATCGGTTAAGTGCACAACGCAGTTCTCAACCCCCGGGCTGTAGCGGCGGCGAAGGTTCTCAAAGGCAAGATACTGCCTGCCACATAGTGAGCTACTCACAAGAAGTCGAGCAGTGAAGCGAAATTGGCAGATGTGAGAATGCAAAACCCAATGAGGACTTGCGGGCCCACTCATCAGCATCCCAAGCCAAAAGACCCAACATGCCCTTAGAATGGCCTTACCAAATCCTTCTGAAGTCCTGCTCAGGACTTCGTGACCCGTGTGACGGATGGCTGCAGCGCCTCGAGGTCTCGAGGCGCATAACTTGTAGCTGCATTAGGGTTTAGGGTTTAGGGTTTAGGGTTTAGGGTTTAGGGTTGCCTATTTCTTGCAGCAAAACCCGCTCAGGCAGCAGCCCGCTCAGTAAAACAAAATGGTCCAAGCTTTCTCTGAGGGGACCGGCTTCAGAGGATGCATCTGTCTCCATCCAGGTCCGCAGAGGGTTCCGGAGTCCAAGCCCTGTTACGTGCGCATGTCTCAAACTCGGAAGACACTTTAGATACCCCTCCAGTGGACCAACCTCTTAATGGAAAGTTGCATGAGATGCTTCCAGGAGCTCCATATGCAAGAGCTCCAGAGTTCAATCGAACCTTCTACGACATGAAATTCATGCCCTGGAAGTGGTCACATCACTTCACGAAGGAAATTCTCGGACCTTCAGGGTGGACGGTTCTGAAACACCGAAAAACCCTTCCTACTTAGTAGGGATAGGGGTCAAAAAATGACAAAGGGTCAACAACAAAATAACAAAGGGATCAAGAATTTTTGTGTCGGAAAAGGGCTTCGTTTCGCAGGGCCTATCCAATGTGAGCATACAGCCTTTGGCATCGAGGCTCTGATGCCCCTTCCCCCCTTTTCTCCCAGGAGCAGTTTCGGGCTGGGAAGTACTGGCTACAAGACGTTTCTCGCGAGAAGAGAACGGAAAAGTGTCTTTTGAGATGCCCCAAATGTCTAGTCCCGGGCATTCCTGAAAACAAGACACGTGCTATCTGCTAACAGTATTCCCGTTTATGGTGTCCCCCTATATAGGTAGTGCGTAGGCGTAGTCCCGCATACAGGCGGTCCACCAACTCGGTGTGTCTTTGTATGATGTGTATACCCTAAACCCTAAACCCTAAACCCTAAACCCTAAACCCTAAACCATCATTCTACATTGTAGCTGCATGTTCATGTGATTGTTGAGACATAAACCCCCCACACAGAAGCCCTTGCACCCCGGAGGCATCGCGCGAGCGCTTGCCCTTCCGGGAGCTGCCGGAGCTGGTCGGCAGCTTAGGGATTAGGGTTTAGGGTTTGGGGTTTAGGGTTTAGGTGTAGGGCTTTTGTGCCACTCATTGCCACCCTCACACATCATCGTCGTCGCTGTTGTCACTACAATGGTGCAAGGGTGGCAGTACATGAAAAGTACCGACCTAGATCCATAGATTCTCTCCCTTCGGCAGATTCAGTGGAGGTCCTGCAGCGCACACACACACACACATAGACACCGACACGAAGTGTCACATTCTGGCACTCCCAGTGAATGTGGCTTTTGGGAAGTTCCTATCCCGAACCTTTCTCCAGCCGTCCCTGCCCGAACAATTCGGCACTGACCCAGGCTCGCCTCCTCTGCTATGTGCGCGATGCTATAGGCCCTCCCGAGAAGGCCACTCCTTGCCGCAGTCGTGTTTATCCTGAGCCATAGCAGGAGGCTGCGATAGTTCGCGCACTTTTGTCCGCCCTCTGCACTCTTCTGCCACCACCCCTCACCACCCCCACCCCCCCCCACCACCCCCTCACCACCCCCCTACTCCAGCAGGGCCGGGGGCAAGTGAGGAGTGGGGGGCGAGGGATGTGAGGGGTTTGGAACCGTGCATGCAATGATCATGCAGGCCCTCAGAGGAAAATCGCAAGCTTCACGTGTTGAAGAAGCCATCCAAGCAAATGGTGCTTGCAGGATTGCGTGGCTTCGCATGCGCTTTGCGAGGAGAACCTGGATACCGCAGCGTCCAACCTTTTCGAGAGGTGTTGGTGCCCGTGTGCCCCTTACCGGGTCCCTCGGGGGTCCATAGCTGGCACCCATTCCCGGGAGGAGGATCAGGTGGTGGGTGCTTGCGAATGCTCCCCAAACTCCTACGGCCCGCGTGCTCGGCAGAGTACTGCAGTGATTGCCTGTAAGTTTCTTGAGGCTTGACGTTCAGGTAGTTTTGCGTATCACTCGGGATGCAAAGTGACAAAGCGTGCTGCAACATGTCCAGTTGATTTGATTCCAGTTGCAAGCCGTGGACTGCAACACGTGCGAACAGTGCGAACTCTGCAGCTTCGCGAACGTCATTTTTTGCACTGGTTGGATTGGAAGTTCCACGGACAACCAGGTCAGGAAGCTATCGAAGTATTTTAATAAATTTGCATCTTACGCCAGGTATTCAAAACATCTCAGAACAAGACGCCACCACATGCGAGGATGGTGTTCCGAGCCCCGTGCCCCGCCTTTGTGCTTCGTTCCTTGCGGCCTGCACGCCTGGAGCCCCGGTAGGATCAGAGCCTTTGTACATTGGGACGTTCCCCCTTAGACCAACAGCTCCTTAATAGGGGTTATAGCATAGCAACCTACTCTAATCCCTTCAAGGACTGTTAGCATAAGGGGTAGCCTCCCTAAACCCTAAACCCTAAACATCCCTAAACCCTAAAGGGGAACATCTCTCACATTGTACAGTGTACTTCATTCAGTGAAGGGCTCCTTGGCTTCGGTTTTGGTACACATAGCGGGAGCCGAAAACTCCAAGTCCGCTCCGGTTTAGGGTTTAGGGTTTAGGGTTTAGGGTTGTCCCATCTCCTTCAGCGGCTGTCGTTGATGCGTTGCAGGGTGCTGCGACGTATTTGTGGGAGCAGTTGTCCCTTGTGCACAACCAGGGTTATTAGGCCCTATCATCCCCAGAATCAACCCTGTAAAGGGCCTTTTTGAGGGGTTACAGGGTCTAATAGCCCGTCCTGGAAGGCCATGGCCCCTGAAGGAACTCATGCGGAAGTTGCATGTGCTCGGACAGGTTCTTGCTTCGGCGACCAGCTGGAGACCTTAAGGCAAGACCTACTGAGATCCGCTCTTCTTGTTGGTTCGCAGGGAATGAAGGAATTCGGGCCCCACCCTTGAGGGGGCTTTCTAGGGCCCTTATATTTACCCGTAAAGGGATTATATGGGGGAAAACCAATGAATCCAGAAGTTAAAAAAACTAAATCCTGATTTAACTGTTGCATTTGGGTTGGGTTTTGACCTACCTCGACATACCTTGTCCCGTTTCTTTGCGTTTCTCTGGAACGACAATTAAATCCTGAGTTTATTACTACTATTGCCATTAATCTTATTATTACTATTACTATTAGCATTATTATTACTATGACTATTGCTATTATTATTACTATTGTATTGTTATTACTATTACTATGATTTTGTGATTCTTCTTAATACAATTATTACTATTACTACTACTTTTAATACTATTACTATTATTATTATGATGATTCTTATTATTACGATTGTTATTACTAGTATTATGATTATTACTATTACTATTACTATTACTATTACTATTTCTATTACTATGACTGTTACTGTTACTATTACCATTACTATTACTATTGCTATTACTATTACTATTACTATTACTATTACTATTACTATTTCTATTACTATTACTATTACTATTACTATTACTATTACTATTATTATTACTATTACTATTATTTTTCTATTACTGTTACTACTACTATTACCATTATTATTTTGTTATTCTTATTGTTATTACTATTACTCTACGGGGAAAAATTGAATCGTCATTTAATTGTTGAAAGGTAGGGGGAGCAATTAAATCATGATTTAATTGTGGGAATGTCCAGACATGTAATTATTGACGATGCTTTGGCTGATTCTAGGAAGCGTGAGCTCCCTTCGACATCACCTCACTGCCATGCCATCAACATTCCGGTGTAGGTGTATTTAGTTATCTGGTTGTCCCTAATTTCATGGCTGTCCTAGTGGTTGATGGCCACAGCTCCCGAAATCCCCAACCGAACATTTACAAACCCTGAAGCCCCCAACCCACCAGAAAACCTTGAAGCCCTCAAACCCTACAGCCCTCAAACCCCAAACCCTCAAACCATCAACCCTCAGACCCTGAAACCCACACTCACAAAAAAGTTCCGCCCGCAAAGTTCTCAAAACAAAATGCAGAACCGAAAGCGCTTGCGGGCCCTAGTGGACGGCGGTCGCGCATAGTCGAGGTTGCAAGCTGTTTCTTTGTGCCATCTTGTTCACCATTTCTTGGAACAGTATGGGTATTTCCCAAACTCGTTCGAAAACCCCCGTATTGCCAGTGGAGGCTTAGGCTTGAAACTTTGGTGAGTTGAGAGCGTTTTGTCCAAGTGCAGCCAGCCTGTGGAGGACCCCAGAATCTGCTGGAAGCCAGCAGAAGCCACACCCTGCGGGTTGAAAAAGCCAAGACTCGGCACTCACAAGCGCAACTGGGTAGTTCCCAAGCTTAACCCCGTTTGGAGCATTTCAGATAGACCTGCGCATGAGGGACGACACCTCTGCTTGTGATCATCTGCTAATAAGCAGATGAGAGGAATGGAGTGATCGGTTGTTGCTGGCTGAAGACTTGCAAGGTGGGTCAGTGTGTGTGTGTGTGTGAGTGCATGTATGGAAAGGTTGGCTGGTCCTCTCGTTCCTTCATTCCGCCGCGCATTCCAACTTGAAAGGGCTCGCCTGCCTTGGCTGTGGCTTTCCTCATCGGCTTCCTTTGCGGGGTTGCTGTTGTGGTTATATGCCTCTCTCCCTAACCTGCTATACATGCAACCTTTTTTGAGCCGAAGAAACACACACACACACATACACATGTAGTCACACATACACAAAAGAAAAACACAGCCCGAACTTTCACAATTGCATGTTTTGCATATTTTCGCCATCCTGTCCTGTCATCCAGCGACCTACTGAGATATGACAGAATTCGCCGTGAAGCTTTAAACACCCATACCCTAGATCCTCTGAATGAGCAGCACCTGAAAGCACATTTCTTTCGGCAGGGGCGGACTGTTGTGGCAGCAGCACCGCGATACCTCTGAGAGCTTTGGCCCCGGCTTGGTCCGCTTTACCACGTTGGAGCTGAGTATCTGGAATTTTGATGTTTAGGGGTTTGGGTTTAGGATTTATTTAACAGTTTAGGGTTTGGGATATTGGGCTGAAAGGGTGTTTAGAGATTAGACATTAGGACATCACGATTGAAGGAGTGCAGGGTTGTGTCTATGCAAGAAGGGTTTTTTAAGGCTGACAACCTTCTTGGGATCCTTCCAGGCTCATCATGTACATTCAAATTGCAGTCTGCATTACGCAGGCTCCCTGCTTGGATGTTGCAGAGACCTTGCAAGCACATCGACGGTAGAAGGGTCGGAGAGACAACTCAACCATGGTCGGCATGAGCAACCCTGCAGCAGTAGCCCCGTAAACCGTGCTCTGTGGCAAGAATCCTTCAGGATACAGCACATCCTACAGTTGCCCATATCTAAATCCAATGCCTTCACAAGTGATATAATAGCACGTCACCAACCTGGCGGGTCCTGCATGTTTGGCTAAATCAACCTAGCACGACCAGGAAACTGACAGCATATACAATCTTTGCTCCCCCTCAACTCAGCTAGGCAGGCATCACCATTGAGGGCATTTGATTTTGCCCGGACGGCAGCCGTCAGCTCAACTCTGAGCTCCAAAGTAGCCCCCTCTTGCCCTCTTGCGCAATGGCGCCTTTTGAATGCCGCCACGCTGGCGATTGGGGATATGAAAACGGTGCGCAGTACATGTACGCTGAGAGCCTCGGTTGTCCTTCCTTTCTCGAGTCTGCATGTTGTCAGCGTTCGATGCAACCTCGTTTTGGATGTGAGATGTAGACTTAAGGTATGATCGTGTCTGCGGAATGGAAATGCCCGGAGCGCTCTGGGCAGAGCAGTATGCTCCGCAGCCTGGTTGCACACATGCTTTGGCGTCGGTGTCGCTGGAGCGTTCGTTCGGACAAGTATACCTGGGTTTTCTAATTGTCTAGCTCCCAGTCTCCCAGTTGCTCCGTAATGACAAGACTTTCTCGAGTGGACAGGACGTTCAAGCAAGTGCAACATGCTGTGCAGATTGATAGCGGGTCGATGTCGGACTCAGGTACGGAGACGGCTGCCAGGAGCTGGTGGAGAAGCTGCAAGCAGTTTTGACCGAAAACAACGAATTGAAGACGGAGAAAGGACTGCTGGAGCAGCGGCCCCTTGGGTGCGAAGCACTACTGCGATTTTGCAGGCTTGACGTTTGTTTTCGAGAGCTGGCTGAGAAAATCTGAGGCTTTACGGCGCCAGCCAGCAGCTGGAACGGCTCAAGCGTCGGCTCGCCCACTGGCAGGATGTGTGTCCCGGTTGAAGGACACTGTGCCCGCTTGGATGTGTACTTAATGAGACGCCACAAGCAGCCCACGAGCAGATGAACGAGCGCAAGCAGAAAAGGGCCAGAGAGAGAGGGCGGGTTTACCTCGACAGAGCTCTCGTGGTGGTGATGAGCCGAATGCACATGTACAAGCGGCCACAAGCGTTAGTGCGCACAGGAGGACTGGGCCCCCATCCCCCTCGTCACATACGGACGTGACCACATAAAGTCGACAGACAGCCACGGAAACTGTCAGCAGTTGGCAAGCTTCGCGGTGCGTCCGCATATGCAAGCAGCGCACTCGCGATTGCGCTCAGAAACATTTTCTTCAGGGAGGGAGAGAGAGAGAGAGAGAGAGAGAGAGAGAGAGAGAGAGAGAGAGAGAGCGAGGGAGAGGGAGAGGGAGAGGGAGAGGGAGAGGGAGAGGGTGACAGAGATAGCGCGAGCAACTCTTGAGGAACAGGACAGATTGAGAAACCAGGAGGCAATTCGCAACGCACCGCCGACGGGTTCACGAAACACTGTTGGTACAAGCTGGGCCTCACACTGCTCAGTTTGCTTGGTCCATTGTGCATGAGCCCTAGGTGCCGGAAGATGGCCAAGGACGGCAGGGTGGGTTTAAGATCAGGGTCGTTGTGGAAAGCCTCCTTCGAGTTTGAGGAGCATCAAGTGTTGCCTTCCCCGCTTCGAATGCCTAAGCCTGCTGCGCACAGGATCCAAGTTTTGGATCACCCAAAGCACCGCTTCTGTACTCCGTTGAGCGCAGGAGCCCGCGGCACCGGAGGGCGTGCCACTGCCGGGCGCTCACACATAAGCTTCAGCGCGTGAGCGTCCCATTTG
>CAJNDS010000450.1:48827-56327 GCA_905221605.1 Symbiodinium natans | reverse complement strand
GGTCCAGCCGGCCCCTCGTAGTTGTGGACGTGCCCTTGTTGCAGCTGGAAGAACCAGGTGCGGCGTGGAACACCTTGAATGACCACTACCGGCCCTGGGCTGAGCGTCAAGCTCCAGAGTTGCAGCCTTTCCCCCGGTGTATACACTGGGGGCGCAGCCTCGTGCATTGGCCTTGTTCCTGGGAGTGGGAAGTCCGTTCCACTGCGTGATGGTGGTGGTGGCCCGGCCGGGCTAATGTAGGGAGGCACCCCATTCCAAGCGATGGACGAGTTCGGGGCAGGCGTGGTAGGAAGGCCACCTTCCTCTGGTCGTCCAGTGCGAGCCTTTGCTGCTGGGCGCAGCAGAGTGTCTCGTGCTGGCGCTGTGGGCATCTCGTCTGGGGAGGATCGAAATAGTGAATCCGTCTCCGACTCTTCACCTAAGTCAACGGCCTCCGCTTCCGAGCCGTCCTGCTCCCCTTCAAATAGTGAATCCGTCTCCGACTCTTCACTTCCCCCTGTCATCGCTGGCATGGCGTCAGGCTCTGTGCGACAATGGCGTTTCGGCGACATTCGGAGGAAGTTGGAGGCTTTCACGTAAAACAGAGAAATTGAGCCAGGGCCTAGTACAACAAGCTTTTTTTTTAAAGCACTGTTTGTTGATGCACCTGTGTTGCCTGGTACCGTGGCAGAGCATTTAGCGTGCGAACACACTCGGATTGTTCTTGAGCAGACCCGGCCTCACTTGTTGAAGGGATACGCTGCTCCAGGCTCAAGACCTGCCCGGCGGTCCGCCGGGGTGAACCGCTCTAGGCGGCAATTCCGGTATCCGCACCTCACGAAGTGAGGCCAGCCGCAGAGCCCATTACGTAGTGGGTAAATTTCTTTGCCGAGTTGTGTCTGTATCGGCAGCTATTCTAGCCACTGAGCTGCTCCTCGTCTCAAGAACGAGTCCGGCACAGAAGCGCACCCCTGTGGTAACGAGCGATACTGAAGAAGGGGGCCAGCCTCGTGTGACTAGTAGCCGAGACGGTGCCCTGCCAGGTGAAGTGTGGCTGCTTGAGGCTAGGAGGACAGGAGTCTTTAGAGCGGTGCGTGGCTGTTTGGATCAGTCTACTTGTCATGAAAGTGCTCCGTCTTGTTTCTGGGCTCGCTGCCGTCGTTGGGTTCTCCATCCTGGAGCATCGCGGACCTTGGTAGCATTGCTTAGCTTGGCTATTTGCCTGCAACACAGTGATGAGAAACGGCAGACTCTGCTTGATGAGGTGAGATGACTGAAATTTGCCAGAGGTGAGAGGAGGACGATAAACAGTTGTCAGGAACAACTAAGTCCTCAGGCTTGCAGGGGTTTTTCTGTCCGTTCGGATGTATCAGGCGGCCAATGAAGGCAAAAGAGGATGGAGAAACGTTTTGACATCATAGCAGCTTAGCTGCTGTTGGCTAAGGACAGTGTCCTTTAGCTGGGGCTTGCCGTGCAAACCTTGCGAATTAGAGGTGCCCGCTTCTAGTAATGGTGGCCTTTCCAGGACCATCCGGATCTTTTGTCCCATTGGGTTTGGCTGTCTTCGCCGGCGTCTTCCCTGGGCCTTCGAAGACCGCGAGGTTGTGCTGGCTGCGTGGCTCTGCTGGACGGGTTTTTCGTCCAGTCGTTGTGCTTGATGGTGAATTGAGCTTCTCGCTGTAGTCCCTGCTTGATGTGGTAGGAGACCTTTGCCGTCCCATTAACTCGCTTTGAGGTGAGGTCGTAGATGGTGGAGAAGGTAGCCGCGAATATGGTGTAGTCTTCAGCATCTTGGTCCGTGTGAATTTTGAAGCCTTCCTGAACCGCTGCCTTGATGATGGCGTGAAGCCCGCCTATCCAGCGGGTCGGTGAGTCCAGCTCTACCCAGTGTCCTTCGCGGAGGGTGGAAATTGTGACCGCTCCTGTAGGCCCGATGGTAACTTTGGCAGTCATAAGAACCTGCCATGTGAGCCCCGTTGCTGTCTGTGCGCGGAGCAGACTCTGCAAGACTCTGGGAGGTTCTCGCAAGATATCTAGTCTGCGTTGCCAGATTTTTGCCCATTCCCCTGCCGTCAAAAGGCCCATCACCTGAGGATTCGTGATGACCTGGACCTCGCTGGCCGTCTTGACCCATTCTTGGAAGCCCTGATCGCTGCATTGCTCCTGCATGGTGAGTGGCCGCTGTGGTGGAGGAGGAGGCACTCCTGCTGATTCGTACGGCCGTTCTTGTTCAACTGGAGGAAGGACCTGAGGAGGCTCCGGTGGAGCAGTGGTCGGCAGAGCTTGAGGTTCTGGTGGTGGCATCGTTGCTGTTCGAGGATGGTCAGGATTTGCTGTGGCATCCCTTCCAGGCGGTGGTCCTGCTGGCTCGGGAGGACGTTGAGTGCCGGCGTTGCTGCTGGACGAGGCCGCTAGGGCAGTGCCCTCGGGTTTTGCCTGAACAGTGTTCTGGAAGACCTCTAGTGATTGATTTTCTGGAGTAGACGGAGCGAACTCTGCCTCCGTCTTGCGGTCCAGGGCTTCGCTGAATTTGATAGCCGAGTTGGCATGCCACCCCTGCCTGGCGAAATGCTGCTTGATGCCCACGTCGTTGGAGAAGGAGATGTTGTTGCCGTGTTTGTTCCTGCAGAACGCACATTGGAGGTAGAGGGTGTCCGGGTTGACGCTGAGGCCGCGCGGGATCAGAGCCTGAACATCTCGCAGTTCGAGGGAGCCGTAGTATTGTGGAAAAGCCTCGATCTGTTGTAGGATCTTCTGGAGGAGGTTGGTCTCCATGGCCTCGGTGACATGGGCTGTGATCAGGGTCACCATCGGCTTGACCGCTGATGCTTCCTGGGTGGGCATTCCGGGCTCTGGTTGAAGATGGCGGGTACTTGAAGGCACTGCATTGGCTGCCGTCGGTATCTGGGACGATGCAGATACCGCGTCGCCCCGGACAGTGTCCGGGGTACGGGTTTGTTGACCCTCCTGCAGTGCAGTAGGCAAGTTGCGTAGAATGCCATTTTCCTGTGCCTGCTGGGTGCCCGGGTCGTTCTTCCATCCATGTCGCCATTGCCAGCATCGAGTCAGGGCCACCCTTTTCCCCGTCTTTGTTGTGAAGAAATGCCCATCATTTCTGTGTGGACCGTTCTGTCGGAGTTCTGTGCTCCTGACAAAGATGCCATCCGGGTGTCAGCTGGTCCGTGGACGCAAGGCCGAGGTCGTCCTTGATGACCTGGAAGAGGACCTTGCAGAAGGTCATGTAGGACGGGGTGTGCTCGCGTCGCACAAAGTCATTGGCTAAGCAGTGGTGGAGTGCGGACGTCATTAATGGGTGACGGCGTCGTCCCAGCAAGATGCCCTGGAAGATGTGGTCTTTCTTTGCTCCGATGGCGGTGAGGAAGTAGTCTGGCGGACCAGTGGCTGGGTTGATCCAGCCGTATTTGTGCTGTGCCTGCCTTGAGATGCAGGAAATGAGGGTCCGGTACGTCACTACAAAGCGCGTTTTGATGTCAATGTACATCCCTCCACGAAGCCAGTGCTCTGTGTACCGCCAGACGTCAGCGCGGTGCGCTGCGTTGGTCAGTGAATGGTAAAGGCAGTGCCCTACCATGCCAGACATCTTTTTGATGATCTCGACCTGCTTGGCATCATCAAAGAATTCCCTCGGGATGTTTGGGAAGCATTCCTCCATCATCTCGTGAGGACCAGGTTGTGAGTCGTGCACGTAGGTCTGGAAGACTCGAAGAGGAGGTTGAGCTGTCAGGTAGTGGCCGCCTAGCGCATATACTATCGCGGCGCTTTCTCCTGCATGTTGGGCCGCCTCAGCAAGCAGTGCACTGAGAGTGTCTGCCCGAGTCAGTGCACGGGTGGCCAGCATTTCCTTGTGCACTGTGTTCTTCACGGTATTCCAGGAGCAGCATAGCAGGACGTGGATGCTGGGGCGTGCTCCTGGTTGGGGGGTCGTCTTCGCATCCATATCTTGGAGGGCCGCTGCCACCACTTGGCAGATTGCCTCTTGCGCTATTTCCGGCCGAAAGTGCACTGATCTGGTGGTGTAGAGCTGAAAGTTTTCGTTGTCGAGGTCCATGATGTGGAACGGGACCTCGTGGGAGCGCAGCTGGAAGTCTGTGCGATACTGTCCAATCCAGTCGTAGTTTACCTGCTTTTCCGGTCGGAGGGATCTTTCGAGCGGTGTCAGGCCTATGTTAACCCGATGGTTTTGGTGCTTGTTCAGGAAGGTCGCCAGTCCCTCACAGGCTGCTTTGTTGTCCCCCTCCGACATCATGAAGGCCTTGGGAAGTCGGATAGATCCGTCCGGATATGCCGATTTTACCAAGGTCTGTCCTGCCGCTGTCACCAGGGCTTCCAAGATGCTGGGGCAGGTCTTGCCTTGCCATGTGCAGCGCGAGGTCAGCGTGGCCCCCGGACATATGACAGCGTAGCCCGAAGCAAGGGTCCTCACGCCATAGCTCTGGTGCAACTGGGTCTCGTTGTTGTAGAGGAGGTGCTGAAAGGTGCTGTCCACCAAACACAGCACTGGCGTAGGAGACGGGGCCCTTGGCGCGGCTGCCATTGCTGGGCGGGCGAGGCTCTGTCTCAGTCTGACTCAGTCCAGAGCGATCCTTTGGGAGATGCAGTGCCCCTACGTGAATTAGTTGCAAAGAGTTACTTTAATGAGATGTGAGCTAGTCGTAAGTGTTTTGAGCTGGAGGGCTGTGATGTACTCCACGCAGGGTGTCCTCGGCAAGCTTGTGGCCCTGCAGGGGAAGAGCTGGGCAGCTGGTCAGTTGTGGCTCAGCGGCTGTGGGGATTATTTTTGCGCATCCTTGAAGTTTTAGCTTCCGGTGCTGCCGTGGTTGGCAGGAATGAATGCTCTTACGGGAAAAGGTGAAAGGTGAGATTCGTGAGCTGTGTCAGCGGCTTGGTAGGTCAGCTGTCTGGTCTGTACAAGTACTTGATGTACGGCTGCAGTGCAGTCTGTACTTTGGTCTGGACAGTGTCCCGTGAACGGCCAAGCAGTGCTTGCCCTTTCCATCGCGACCGAATTTGGGAGCTGTTCAGCGCGACACCTGCGAGTAGGCGAACACCGCCCATTGTAGAATGCGACGCTGTTCAGGTGGCAGCGCCGCCAGCCAGGTGCTGAGGATGACCATGTCGGCGTTGCTCATCATCGTGGAGCCGGTGTGCGTCGGTAGTGGTGGAAGAGGTGGAAGCTCAAGTTCTGGCGTGCCTGGCGCTGGAGGTGAGCTTGCGCTCGTGTCCGCCGGTGGAGGAGGAGGATCAGCCCAGATGCCTTGTCCTCTTGACATCAACAAGTGCTCGTAGTCGAATTGGGCTGGAGCGTCTCTAACCCTCTTCTGTCCTCCTGTATTGGAGGGCACCGGGCTGGCCGTCGTTGCTTGTGGTGGGCCCGTTTCCATCACAAGGCGGCCGTTGCTGTTCCCGTACATTTTGTACGGGTAGACTGTCTGGTTGACCTTCAGGTAGGACTTGCCGGTTGTCTTCAGGTCACACATGAGGGTCCATCTGGCGGAAATAGCCGTGCGCTCCCAGCTGCCCGTGCCCTTGTTCTTGGAAGACTGAGCCTCCTCTACCATCCTGCCGTTGGCATTGCCGTAGAAATTGCTTCTGAGGCACTCCTGGGGAGTACGTTCAGCGTCTGTCATGGGGGGTTGGATCGTAAGCGTTGAGGTGACCGGGTTGCCGTCCTTGTCCCACAGGCTGACCTTGAGGACCAGCATGAGATTCTTAGCGCTTTTCAGCCAGGATCCCGATGGCCACATGGAGGTGGGGTGTGCCGGGGGTGTCTCCGCCTTTGCCTGGGTAACCCACCGTCGCATGTCATCAGCAATTTCACTGGAGATCGCTCCCGTTAAAAATGTCGGCTCCCATGGTAGCCACTGGACCTGTGGTGTAGTGGAGGAGAAGCGGGAAGATTTGCTTGCTGAGCGTCAGCGAGAGGCGGTAGAGGTCGCCGTTGCCCGTGTGGTATTGCAACTTGTCCACCCTTGGCGGCCGGTGAAGGTCTCCTCCTCTGACTTGCGCCCCATACCCTTCCTGTATTGAGTAAAGGGCCTCTGCCGCATTGTCGCCCAAGTCAATGAGGACCCACTGTGGGCTGGTTTGGCTTATTGACTGCGACGACATGATGTTGCCCAGGTGAATGTCTGCATGGATGATGCCGTGCTGGTGGAGCACTGAGAGGGCGCACTGCATGTCCTCAGCGATGGTGTCGAAGAGCTCTTTCATGTGCCTCTGGTCCATTTTGTCGTACCATTGATGCTCCTCCGCCTGGAGTGGGTTTGGCGGGTATGCTGGAGTGCCGTCTTCATTCCATGCTGAGAGGGGGATTCGGGCAGGAGGACAGTGTCCTGGTGCCTCATCCTTGTCCCCCTCAGCAGTGCTGGGGATTGTCTGCAAAGTGGTTGTCGATCCTGCTCGGGCTTTTTTCCGGTAGAGGTGCTGCTTGATGCCTTCCTCGACTGTGCACAGTGTGAGCATGACCGCAGCGCCGATTTCAGTGTGCAGGATGGTCTGAAAGAGGGGGATCGTCGGGAGACGCCGTAGGCGGTGAATTTCTTTTTGCATCTCGGCCTCCCGAGTCTGTTTTGCACGCTTGACGACCAGTCGATGTCCCTCCGGGGTCGGGTAGGCCAGCGTGGTCACGTACGCACTGTTGCCATGGCCAATTTGCTGGCCCATAGGCTCCGTAAGTGCCCTGGCGATAGAGCTTTTGTGTAGGGCGGTGATCCTGCCCAGCATTTCCTCATGCAGCTGGAATTGCTTGCTGCGTTGCTCAGCTCCCGCCATGGCCATTGCTGGCTGCAAAAGAGTTGAAGAGAAATGTGCCTGCCGCTGTGCCCGGACTTTTGAACATGATCTGCCACAGTAATCGCAGGAGAGAAGAAGAAAAAGAAGAGAGAGAAAGAAAGGCAGGAGGCAGAGGTGAGTGGCATCGAATGTCTTACTAAGCTCATGGGTCAGTGTTCTCTCGCTCCCTTTTTGACTCGTTTTCTTCGAAATGTGCCAGGCTTAAAAATCAGTTGCCTCGGTCTTGCTGCGTGGGCCAAATTAAAGAGGAACGCTCCGGTGCCTCACACAGTGTGTGTAAGCGAGCTCGGCAGTGCCGCGACTCTCACTTGTCAATAGCTTATTTCGGTCGCCAGTGCGTTGTCGGCTGCTTCTTGGACCGCGCTTTCGGAGGAGAAGGCGGCTTCCGTGTCGGGCGTGTCAGCTGGGGGCCAGTGGCGTCCGATTTCGACTTGGTCTTTGTGGAGCTGGATTGCTTGTCGTCGACGCTTTCCAGGCTGGAAGTGGCTTGCTTAGCTGCTTGCTCAGCTTCTCGTTTGTGAGCTGCAACGTTCTGATGAAAGAGGCGCAAGTAGTACTCGTACTTTTCTGGAGGGAATTGGTTGTCGTCCACAATGAAGGGCATGACACGTTGTAGCGTAGGCAGGGTATACCGGGCTGTGCCTAGCAGCAGTTTGAGCCTTGTGCTCGGGCAGCTGGAGTCTGTGCAAATAAGCGAAGAGGAGCAGG
>CAJNDS010000450.1:9568-48727 GCA_905221605.1 Symbiodinium natans | reverse complement strand
GGAACCGATGTGCTTGGCCAATGCTGGAGCCTGCAGGTGTGGCAGTGTATTCACCAGCACATCTAACCTGTCATGCCTCTGGAACACTGCCTTAGCATGATCTGTCATTAGCAGGAGTTCCTCCTCGGCTGCCATCAAGTATCCGTCCTGGTTAACCAACTGTGTTTTCGGCTGCGGTTGCCAGGGTCGAAGAGTTTTCAGGGTTTTGTGGCTCAAGTAGGAATCTCCCGTATTGGCTGAGTGAGCTACTCGTTGCTTCTTTGCCAATGATACTGCTTGCTTATGCCAAGTCGCCAGGTCATTGACCAACACCTCGTGGTCTGCCTGTGTCAGGGATTGGCTTCTTAAGTCTTCGTCCAGTGCAGACAGACGCGACCACATTCTTTGAGTTGCCCTGTGCGTGGCGTTCAGCGGGGGAGCTGAAGGTTTAGGGGCACGCGGAAAGTACCTCTCTGAAGCACGTATGAGGATGTCATTGACCTCATTCATGTCCGGAGGAGTCAGCTGCTGAAGCTGGTCAGCGACCCACTCCTTCATTTCTTGTGCCTTAGGATGATTGTAACGCACTGCATTTTCAAGAGCATGCTTGTCATAGGGCGGGGGGGGAGGGGGGGGAGGGGGAAGCTGTCAGTGCCTCATTGGGCGTATTTGTGCTTCCACGGGGAGATGGCCACCCTTCTTCCATTTCCCGAGCGGGAAATTGTCGATTGGCTTGCTCTTCTTAGCATCACTTCGGGAGATAGTCTGCGGGACTAGGATGTAGTCCAATTGAGATTGCGTTGTGGCCGTCCGGAAAGTAAATCCTTTCCCTGAAGACCAGGTGTTCAGCGCAACTAATCCATGTCCCTGAACCAGCCGTTGGAAGTATTCGTCTTCGGTCTTTCGATGTGGAGGAGGTCCTGGAGTGCACAAGCCAACCGCTCCTGGGCTCGACTGTAGGGTCGAGTTGAAGTCGCCCAGCACTATCAGGGTGTCTCTCTGCGGTGTTCCTCGGATGGCACGGGACAGAGCAGCGAGGGTGGTGGATCTGTCTTCTCTGTTTTTCTGTGCAGTTTTTGAGGTCGACCATACGTGCTGGTATACTGACACAACGTGTACTCGAGCTCCCTTCCACTGAAAGACTATCTCAAGGACACGTCCCTTCTGATGCTCTTTCCATCTGACCGTGTCTTTTGGAATGTGCGGGGCAGTCAGGACCATCACTCCATCTGCTCGCTTGTCATCATGCAGGGCATGGGATTGGGCGTCTGGCAGTGCCAGTCCCGTTCCTTCTGTGCTCGAATTTGGCTTTTTCTTAGCCCGGGTGGCCTTCGCCTGTCCTTTGCTGGCAGAGCTAACACAGTGCCAGCCCTCCACCTCAAATTCGGTGGTTTCCTGCCAGTGTGTCTCCTGCAGGGCAATAACATCATATTTGTCTGCTGCCGTGCGAAGCCACGTGCGAAGCTCGGCCCACTGCTGTTGTCCTAAGTGCCCTGCGTTCCAGGTGAGTACTCGGAGTGGCTTAGCCATTGCTCCCCCTCTGGATCTTGGCATTGTGCGCTTAGGTGCAGGCGTCTGCTGTGTGGAGCCCCCATCTGCAGGTTGGGCAGGGGGATTCAATCCACTCCGTGCAACATATTCAGGTGTCAAGATGCCTCGCCTATAAGAAATGCTTTGTTGAGTGCGTGAAACTAACGTGCAAGCTCTCCTGAATGCAACTTTACGAATGCTCCGAAAATTGTTGGGGTGCTCAGAAGGTACCGCCATCCGCTAGTTTTTCCCCACGCCGAGCGATACTGAGATAGCTTTTCGTGAGTACTCCTTCCACCTCGCGGAGCAGTGGAAACACCTCTCGCCTACCTCCTGAGTGGTTGACTGCAATGTCTGAGCTCAGGAGGCCCGGGAATTGGGACCCGGCAGATCAGACAGCACAAAGAACGCGGCTCACCATGGCTCACTGTAAGGCACAAGCTGTTACGTTCCCCTGAGGGCTGGTTGAACCTCTAGGACAGCAGTTGCGCCCAAAGCCCGGTTTACCAGGATGCAAGTGCCCGGCCGTCTGATCCGTGGCGGCTACGACTACTATTACTATTACTACTACTACTAGGCTAGCGCGCCCCAGGGCGCCTGGTGGGTTTGCTGTGGTAAAACCGCCGGACATAGGTGTTTTGCGCCATTTCCAGTAGAGGCCGAAAAATCACCAAAAAAAAAACTACTCGCGGGCACGCAAAATGAAGGTTTCAGGGTTTGGAAGGGATGTGCTGGGATCTGGGTTGCTTAACTGCCCACTTTGGGCAGGTATCTCGGGGCATTAACTGTTTGCTTCTAGGGCTGGGGGGGGGGGGTGGGTTGAAGCTTAGTCGCTTGCAAGGTACTCGGGCCTTAACGTTTTGCTTCTAGCTGGGGGTGGGGGGGGGGGGGGGGGGGGGTGGGAAGGCGATCTGGGGCCCTTACTTTTTGCTTCTAGGTCTGGGGGGGGGGGTTGAAGCTCAAGGCTACAGAATCTGGGATCTTAACTGTTTGCTTCTAGGGGGGGGGTTGAAGCTTAAGGCTACAGGGATCTGGGGCCTTAACTGTTTGCTTCTGAGAGGCTGGGGGGGGGAGGGGCGGGTTGAAGCTTGAAGGCTGCAGGGATCTGGGTGCCTTAACTGCTTGCTTCTGGGGGGCTGGGGGGTTTAGACGGGGGCTTCGGGGGCTAAAACCCTAAACCCTAAACCCTACAAAGGTGTGTGTCGGCAGCATTTTTGGAACTGCCAGGCATTCCCCTGCTGCACGGCTTTCGACAGAGAAAGATTTACTGCTGCAGTGCTCGAAGCACAGCTTGCAAAAGCAAGTTTGGAGTGTCACCAGACCAAGACTTGCGAAAGACCCACTGGTGAATCCGATTCAGTAGATCGCCAAGGTTACCGGGAGCCACGGAGACATGCCTTTCGAACCCCTGGAAAAGCCTGCACGTGAGCCGCAAGAGTCTGCGTCAGACTCACCAAACGTACAGGTTTTCGAAATCTGGAGAATAACTCAGAGTGTCACGCATTCAGGGTTGCGGGCACAGGCTGGAACATAACTTTCAGGTCCAACGTTGAGAAGAAAACGGAAGCCCACCACACTAGAACATACCGCCGCAGCGAGCAGGGCGTCAGAGATGTCCCCAGGCATGGATGCTCTGGTTACGCACATGGCACAAAAAAAAGCGAGCATCATGAACACAACGCTGCTGCGAGCCAGCTGTTTTTCGGCGCCGAAAACAACAAAAATGCCCTGTGCCCTAGGCAGGTTCGGAAAAAGCATAGTGGCATCTCAGCGATGCCCTAGTAGCGAGGCGTTGGCCGCGAGTCCTCTCCGGGAGGCGAAAACACTGTAAAACACGATGCGTTCGGCATGTGCGACATGGCATGGACGTTATCACCCCCCCCCCCACCCACCCGTAGAAGAGCAGAAAACGCACCCGAATGGCAGGCGCCCAAGGGCGCGCTTTGCTACTACTACTACTACTACTACTACTACTACTACTACTACTACTACTACTACTACTACTACTACTACTACTACTACTACTACTACTACTACTACTACTACTACTACTACTACTACTACTACTACTACTACTATTACTACTCTTACTATTACTATTATTATTATTATTCTTATTATTATTATTACTATTACTATTACTATTACGATTACTATTATTATTATTATTATTATTATTTCTACTACTATTATTATTACGATTACTATTATTATTACTATTACTATTATTGTTATTTTTACTATTACTATTACTATTACTATTATTAGTATTTCTACACTATTTTATTACCTATTACTATTAGTATTACTATTACTATTATTATTACGATTAACTATTATGGATTATTTTTAATACTACTATTCTATGACTAACTTACTTTATTATTACTATTACTTTTACTATTACTATTACTATTACTATTATTATTACTATTACTATTGACTGGGATGTTTTCGTTATTACTATTACTATTACTATTACTTTACTCTATTACTATTAACTATTACTATTACTATTACTATTACTATTACTATGAGTCTAATTACTATTATTATTAGCTATTATTTTTACTATACTATTACTATTCCTTATACTATTACATTACTATTTACTATTAACTATTACTATTACTATTAAGCTATTACTATTACTTTTACTATTACTTTTACTATTACTATTACTATTACTATTACTATTCCTATTACTATTACTATTACTATCTAGGATTATGACTATGACTATTACTATTATCTATTGACTATTACTATTACTATTACTATTACATTACTATTAGCTTGATTAGCTATTATATTCTGTTACTGTTACTATTACATTAATCTTACTATTACTATTACTATTACTATTGACTATTATATTACTATTATGGTTGGGGGGGGGGGGGGGGGGGGGGAGGGGGGGGGTGTGTGCTATTACTATTACTATTTACTATTACTATTACTATTACTATTACTATTACTATTACTATTACTATTACTATTACTATTATTATTACTATTACTATTACTATTACTATTACTACGACTACTACTATTGATTTTGGGGTAGACCTACCCCCAGGCTTGGGGTAGGCCTGGGGTAGGCCTACCCCTAGACTAGGGGTAGGCTTGCCCCTAGGCCTTCCCCCAGGCGGGTAGGCCTACCCCTAGGCCTACCCCTACCCTAGTGTAGACCTAGGTATAGGGCGATGCGTACCCGACTCCTGTCCTCGGCCCCCCCAATGTAGGGTAGGGCCTTGGGGGTAGGCCTACGCCTACCCTAGCCTAGACCCCTACCCTAGGCCTACCCCTAGGCCAGGGGCCGGGACTTCTATACCATAATACGCACGATGCGAAACCGCTGCTTCTTCCAGCTTGGGCACTGGGTTCGGGAACTGCAACTGAAAACAAGAGACTGCGGCCCAACGCTTTCGGGTCGAGGGTCAGGGGTTGATATTCTCGCCAACAGGTTAGTCAAAGAGTCCCAGCAGCTGAAATGATGCTCAGCAGCACAACAGTCTGTATCTGCAGAGTCTCCAGCCCGGCTTGGGCTCGAGCGAGGGTTTGCAGAAATGGGTTTGTCTTGACTCGTGCTTTGGAGGTATTGTAAGTTTGGTGAGGCTTAATGCAAGCACGGCGGGGATGGGTGATTTCAGATACTTGCAACCCTACGGCCCCTACCCACAGCTACCCATGTACTTTCAGCCAGTGCGTCAGGGTCTGAGCAACTTCAAGTTCAAACTCGATCTCTTTGGCGATCGTTGGTTGGATTTTTTGGGGCTTTGGGGCTGATAGCTCCTGGATGTAGCCCCAATCCTGAGAGTCCAGAATTGTTGATGTAGCGCCGATCCTCGGGAAGTTTAAACTAGTACATCCCGAGCTCTACTAAGTACCCCCAAAACCCATGAAACAGCCTCTCGAATGAGGGCACCATGTAGAGCGCAGCAGAAGACTTCAATCCCAAGCCCACGCCCAACCAACAACTGTACTCCCCAGCTTGAACTGCCAGAAGTCAGAAGAGGTGTAGCAGTGCGCAATGGTGTACGTAAGGCTACTGAGATATTTCTTGATGGCATACCGCACCTATGCACCCGAAACTGTCACCCTGAAACGCAGAGGTGCATGAGGCCTGCGGGTTGCACAGAAGAAACCCAAGGATACCTGTCCTACCCCAGCAGCTGTCGCCGGGCCATGCGCTGCCCGAGGCGGAGAAACAAACTTTCAGGTCTTGAGGTGTATGCTATGGGTGTGGGATTTAGGATTCAGACTCTACATGGAGGCTCGTGGATACAGCACCTCTTCCCAGGTAATGTAACTATGCTTGCGACTTTTTGAACCCCAAGAGAAGTCTCAGAAGCAGGTCCTTGCGTTCACGAGATTTTGCTGCCACTCAGCATGTACAGACCCCTTTATTGCTTGAAGCCTCCGCTTGCGTGGTAGGCGGGCAGATTTCGCACAAGGGGTAATACGGTATTACAATAGAAGGATCGCTACCTCGGTTGCTAGAAGGGTTGATACAAAAGGTATGCGGGATTTGAGTTTTGGTTCGATCCGATGCCCGTAATCAGAAACTTGGAGTGGTTGGGGGTCTTCCGGAGCTTACGTGCTTGCTGTTTAGGGAGCTCTACCACACTTGGGGCTGTTGAGGCTTTGTGGGTCTTAGCCCCTTCGACGGCGGCCCAGACCAATGGGCTCAACGAGGAGACTGTGCCGGGTATCGCTATACCTGGCCGTGCACCAGCCAGGGTCAGGACAGACGCTGGGCCGCACCGAAGTGCTTTCGTGCTCGTGAGAATTTATGTTGCTTTCGAGTCTTTGAAGCTTTGCTGGGTTGTCTTCTGTGGGTTGTACCCTGGTGTTTGAAGCCATGTGGGTTTTCGGTCTTGAGTGGATGACACAAGGGCTTTAGTTATGTTGTTTTTCTTGTTCACGGGGTTTGGGGCCAAGTTTATGATATTATGGCATGTGTTAGGCAGGGTAGGGTTCTATAGTTCCGTAAGTTGTGTGTTACAACGCCCTACAGGGATTCAAAGAGGGATGACGTATTCCAGCTACCAGTGTTTTCTTAGGGTCACAGCTAAGTGTAGTCGAAGTTGACGCACGTGCCGATAGGCAACCGTCCTTCAAGTAATTGAGCCGGGCAAAGTTGTACTGCTTAGGTGAAAGTATAAGTTAAGTCAAAGCATGGGATGCTAGCAGAGAGAGATATATATATATATATATTTATTTATTTATTTATTTATATATACTATATATATATATGGACACACCCCCATGACCTACCTCAGCTTCTTTTCCATTGTAAATACCGTTAAAACCTTCTCTTGTGAGCATATACATGTATATATATATAGTATATAGATAGAGATCTCGGCTGGGAGATTTTGCCCATCTGTTGCTTTCGGGAAATCGCCTACTGAGCCACATAGGTCTTGAAGCTTCTAGTCGTGCTTGCATGCATCATGGACGCGATTAGGTCTTTGCGAGTTTGTGGTGTAAGCTAAAAATCGGGAGACAGGGACTGATGCTGGAGATGTCGTTGATATACCCTCGGCCGATGCAGTCGATTCTCTGGCCAGCTTCTTTTCGGTCGGCCCGGACCTGTCAAGCCTTCATTGCTAAAATGGGATTCAGCCGGGCTCTCAAAGGCTTCCGGGGTTTCGAATCTAGGGTCTGGGGGGTCTCGGGGTTTGAGCTTCAGGGGTCTAGGGTTTAGGGGTACAGGGTTCAAGGCTTTCGGCCGGGATTTGGTGCTTGAGGGCATTTCGGGTACGGCGCTTTAGGGCTTGGGGTTCGAGCCTGGCAGCTGAACTCACGGCAAGCCTGCTCTGGTGAATGCTTCCAATGATGTATATCATGGTGCGTAGAAATATGGAGAAAAGCGCAAAGGCTGTGTACAACAGAAGCACATTCGGCAATTGCCAAACGTGGTGGGAGACCGGGAGCACTTGCCGGATTTGGGGTCATCTGGGGGCGTTTCCAGAACTAGTGGAAACTTGTGAATGGCGAACCACCGGCCACCAAGAATTCCTTCAGCCGCTTGTGGGACGCAGTGCAAAGGCGCGCAGCTCCGCGGACCTCCTCAGTTCTGCAAAGGCGCGGTGGCTTTTTGGGCTTAGAGTTCAGGGCAAGTTTTGGGTTGGTGTGCAAGGTAGGATCTGAGTAGATTCCTGGTTTCTTGGAGGCTCGTTGCTGTTGGGTTTCTGCTTGATGTCTCCTATAGTTTCTGATCGGGCGTTTGGCCTTTGATTGATTTCTGACGGATTGGGGTCCAGTGGTTTCTCGGTTCTCTCCGGACAAATCAAAAACACACATCAATTCTGAAGGGCACCAAGGGCCCCAAAGCCCACGGGATTCCTTTCTTTTTAGGATAATTGTCGGAGGTATTGGTTCATAGAATCCCCTTTCTTTTCATGTCACGCCCACGCAATGAGACTTAATCATAAGATAGAATATAGTTGACCAGTGTTCACTTACTACCTGGTTTAAGTTAGCTGGTATCCATGATGTTTCACCCGACGTGCAGGCAGGGCTCCTAGAGCTTTCGGTTGCAGAATCCTTTTAACGTTCTACTTGATGCTTGGCACAGCAAGCTCAAGGCTTAGCTACTAGGTCTGGTATGACTATCTACGTCGGTATCACTATTGCAGTGGTTTATTCATGATATTCATAATATTGAACTATGTAAACACTTGCACGGCATCGTTTACTGGAGAATGCTTGAAAGCCTGTATGTGTTCTATGGGATTTAGTAGTTGAACACGTCTTGGTTAGATTTTAGCCTTGACGCATTTATTTTGTTTACGTTGCATCCAATGTATTGGGACTCAGTAAAATCAACAAACAAATGCAAGCATATACTGACATTGTCGCAAGTATATACGAGCGCTGACAACTAAATGTTTATGAACATTCCTAGGCTATTGTAGGCTTTCGTTCATTGCCATATTTCACTTTCCAGTTTAGAATTCGGAACATGTTGTTCTCAGTAACTAAATTAGATAACAACTGGCAAAGACACTGCCAAAAAGGCTACGAGCACAGGAGGCGTTAGCTTACGTTTCCGAATTGTAAAACCTCAAGATCGTTCCCACACATTCTACTGACCAATGTCCAAAATTGCCCAAGTTTCCCAAATGTCAGAACGCAGTACATGCGATAATCCAACACAAACGCCGATGTTTTTCCAGCTTTCGGAATTTCCATCTGTTCCAAAATTTCCCAAATGTGCCGAAATTTACAAAAATGGCTGACCTAGGATACTGGATATTCGAAAACGTAAAGGAAGCTTTGTTGCAAACTTTGAAGTTTTAGAAGTTTGGAAATTTCAGAAATTTGAGTTCTTGTATCTTAAGTGACATTGTTGCAATTTCACAGGGGTTGCAAATGAGGGCAGGAGTTTGTTGGATCATATAGGGAAACATCGCTTATTTGACGCCACCCTTGAACGCAGGCAACAGTTTAGGGTTCAAAAGTTTGCGGTTACAGGTACAGGCATTTCAGCCTAGGGTGCAATGTCCAATGTCTAGGCATTAAAAAAGGTGGGGTTTAAAGAAAGGTGGAAACCCTAGGTTTTGCAGACGCTTGCCAGATGTCTACCAGTCAGTTAAGTAGTAGTATCAAGCAACCGAACGCACACACAAAGGAATGACGTCTGTCAAGCTTATTGGCACAGCACACACAGAGAAGCATACGCACACTCACCCCCTACACGCACACGCGTGCACTGCATCTGCACTTCTACACAAGATACTGTATACAGCTTCTGATTGCACTGTTCGGATTTCTTTGCTCCCACGAGCTGCAAAATAGTGTATCCAAAACTCCTCAAAAGGTTAAAAAAAGGTGGGTCACGTGGGGGGAGGGGGGGTAGCATATATATATATATATATATATATATGCTACCCCCCCCCCCCAAAGATCTAGGTATTTTCATGATTTAGCGATATCAAGTTGAATACTTGCATGGGCCCGGAGGCGATGTGAAGTTGAAGATGTAACCGCCATTTAAACCTGAACCCTTAACCGTAAAACCCTTTTGGGTTAAGTTAAGGCTTAAAAGGTTTAGGCCTTAAGATTTAGGCATTTAAACCTGCAGAAGCGAGCCTTGTCCTGCTTCCTGCACTGGTGGTCGATAAGGGCCAATAAACCAGATGATGGGATGTTCTGGAAAGAATAAAGAATCGAAAGATATCCCGTATGGGGAGCAGAATGATAGAATGGATCAATGCTATGGCGAGCACCGAAGGATCACTCTGCTTTTTCTCTATGCCTCTGAAAGCTTCACTGGGCGCTTCGTGCCCACAAGTCTGCGGATGATCATGAGTGCCACTCCGACTGTTCAGCTTTTACACTCATCAAACTCTCTTATCGGAGTGGCATATGCGGAGTCACGCGCAGGCTGAGCCTTGCTCTTGATGTTCCGTTGCCAAGCTCGTTTGCGTTTAGCAGACGTAAATTTACTGTCAAACTGTATGCTAACGACACCTCTCTGAAATGCTTGAAGAAGGTCATTGTACACAAAAGGCTTCGACAATCCATCCGCGAGTTGCTGATCAGCATCGACCCACCGAAAGCTAACACCAATGGCCTGAATCCTCTCTCGAATCGAAAGAACCTCCAAAGCCAACCTTTTCTCCTCTAACTGCAACCCGCTGGTTTCCACCCTGACAACTGAATCGTAGAGATTTTTGGAATCTGTGACCACTAGTGAAGGGAACTGACCCAGAGCTGCATCCATTTCCTGGACAGGGATCTTGGCAGGATTGTACCACTCAGCAAGGATTTGCTTCGTGAACTCATGTGAGTCCATGGAGTGACTACCTGTCTGAATCTCTGCAGAAGTGGAGCTTCGACAAACGCGGGGGAGCTTTCTACTTTGCCAGGCAATGGGGGAATACGCACTTCGTTTTCCATCTAAAACTTTACGATCCACTAGCATCGTGATGAGTCCACCTTGGGAGGATCCATCCCTTCTACACGCATATGAGGCATCATGGTACGTAATGAGGACTGGTTTCTCGATTTGGGAAGAGAATCGAATTGGGACTTGACAGTAAGCTCTTTGCAACCTAACAAGCTTATTGATCTGAATCAGGTCATCCACCCGAGCTTCCTTGAAGCATCCCTGCAAATAGGACACGCTGGCGCAAAGCCAAGGGGCAGATTGTGTTGCACGCCACGACAGAGCTCCAAGAGTAGCCCTTAGTAGCTTCCGCTCGGCTTCGTTCACTGCCTCTTGTCCTTGCTCCCGGCGTTCGCGGCTTATAGGGATCTCTGACAGTCCTTCAGCATACCGCTCTTGATTCAGCTCCACTGAGAAATCCAACCCCTGCTTGATTTCACTTCCACAGAAAACCGTTGGTTCCTGCTGAATGTCCTTCCATGACCCGAACGGAAAACACGATCGCAAAGCCTTCACCCGACCTTCAAAATGATCCCCCGATCCACAACACAACACGTCATCGACATGAATCCCTAGCAACCCACATAACAGTTGGTGTTCATCGTAAAGGCGCCATACACATGGGTCAAGCTTTGACTGAATCCAGCCTTGTTGCGTCAATTCCTTGCCTAGCTTATCAGCCCAAGCTCTAGGTGCATGAAGGAGTCCATACACGGCTTTCAGGATACGACAGATTTCATGGGGTTTCATGTTTAACATCTTGCGGACTTCTTCAGGAGGGTCAGCAAATATTTCACGATCATACTCCGTTTTATCCCCGTTCAAGAAAGCAGTTTTGATGTCTCCTATGAAGCACTTCCACTTATGCACTGCCGCCAGAGAAAGGATGGTGTTTCGATTTTGCGTGGACAAGGTCGGGCTGTCGCGCTTCAGAGCCAGCAAATCGGGATCTTGAAAACCCTTGATGATTAACCTAGCTTTAGCTTTACGCCCCTGCTGCATCCCTTCTTCGTCTGTCAGAGCCTTCCAGGTTAACACCCAGCGCATCCCGAGTATCCTCTCGGAAGGCACATTGTGTCGCCTCGCAATGGCCACTGCCTCATGTTCCAAATAGGACCCTAGCTCACCCTTCATCGCTTGAAGGAAGTCCAGCTTATCCTCATCCGACAAAGTCCTGAACTGAACCTCAGCCCTTTTCTTAGGTTTTTCATTCATAACCCAGGTATGGTGACCACCAGTCTTGATCTTATGGACATCCCTCGGCTGTACATCCATAGTGATCTCAAACACGGATTCCTGATTCTGAAGGGCCTTGGAAAAATACGCATGCAAGTCTTGGCTTTCATGGGAGGTCTCTTGAGGTGCATTTTGGGGTTCTTTGACGGGGTTCGGGATTGGTTCCCATTCAGGCTCTATCTGTCGCCACTGGAAGCATCCCAAGTTAAGGGTTTTCGGGACAGACTGATCAACCTTTTTCTTGACAGCACTAGCGATGTCACCAACCTCTTCCAGTTCCTCGAACTCACAACCCTTGAGGCAGTCAACCTGATCTTCAAACATCACACTCCGGTGCGGTTCTTCACGACGACCGAAGGGCGTCCTACTCCGGGCTCGATTCACTGAAGATCCGGAATGAGCATCTTCTCGAGTTGACTCAACCGGCGTTGGATGTTCTCGATGTGCTCCTGAGCCGCCATGTTCATCGACATGGCCTGGTAGATGGTCTGCTGGTTCTGAATGTTGGCCTGTTCCAGCTGCCCGACCTGAAGACTGAGCTGTTGCATCGCCTCCTGGAGAACGCCCAGTTGACTGGGGGAATTTTCGCTCACTGCCGGCGCGGGACTCGGCGTCATGACCTCTTCCCACTCTTCCTTCACGTCGCGCTCGCTCGGCTTGTCTCCAGAAGAGCTCGTGGTCTTCTTTTCTTGGTGCATCCTCTCGGTGTAGATCATCAGGTTGATGAACTTCAGGTTCTCGGCCTGGTGAGTCAAGACCCAGGCGACATACTGGGGGTCGGCATACGCTATCTCCACCGTTTTCTTGCCGTACTTGCCCTTCACCATGGTCTCGCTCCCCAGCTCCTCGAGAGACATGTTGCGGCATCTCTGCTTCTCCAGGCGGACCTGCTCCGTCAGCTCCTCCTGCTTCTGCTCTTGAGCCTTCTGGCTCAGAGCCTTGATCACTGCGTCCTTGTTGTCCTTGGCCATGGCGTACGGTTTGCTTCCCGAAGAGACGCACCGTCGGACTTGGGAACTCCCGACTCGAACCAGGCTCGGCATCATGTATCTCGGAGTCCTCAGGTTCAAGTTGCAGGTCCTGGGATATGTCTCGGTAGTTGGCTTGATGACCGGCTTGTCTTACATTTTCCAGAGGGGACGTTTTGCCGTGAATGGATTCATAAGTTGCCGTCAAGCTTTGAGGAACTCTACGCAATTGTTCTGGCGCACAGCGGTACAGAATCGTGGCATGAACAATCCATATCACTGATCCCTGAGTTTGGTTTCTTTCGGGATCCCCTTGTTTTTCGATGGCAACAACTCTGGCAGGGCCGTGCCAACCAGCTTCAAGTTTACTTGTGTTGCGCCCTTTCCTGTAGAAATACACAAGTTCTCCTGGCTGGTAGACTTCACTCTTCCTAGCTTGACCGCGGGCTGCTCGCAGAATCCGTCGACGACTATCGGCCTTGATGAATGTGGTGCGTGCTCGTTCGGCTCGTTGGAGAGTGGTTTCAAAGTCCTCATGTTCTCTCAGGCTTTGAGTGGGCATATGAGATCCGAACTGCAGAAACGATTGAATTCTTTCTCTCTCCTGACCGAAGCACCATTGGTTAGGACTGTAACCAGCAATCTGATGAAGTTCGTTTTTCGCAGCGAGGCACAAACTCAACAACTCGACGGCCTTCACGTCAGGTCCTAGTTCTAATGCCAAGAGCGACATGTTCTCCTTGAGCACTTCGAGATGTCTTGAATGTTTGCCTACTTGCCAGGCCGCTTCACCTGCGATCACAGACACTTTAATTGCTTGTCCCTCAAGCCACTCAATCATTCGAGAATCCCTGAACGCCCCTTCGTCATCAAACCTCAGACTCGCCGGTTTAGGAAGAATCCTCAACCAGTCCCTGGCAAACGCTTCCCTGAACTCTTCAGACCGAATAACCCGTTGCGTTTTGGTACCTGAACGAACAATGGATGCAAGATGGTAGTCGCTTGCTTCGTCTTGAAACGAAATACCCACCACGTGTTCAAGGGGATTGCCTTGTCCATCCCGGTGCGGACTGTGCCACCAAAAGGTATCAACACTGACAATGTCCCATTTCTTCTGAGCTTGTGGCACTTGTGCAGTCCGGTGTGGCTTCGCATGACCCCTTTGAACGCATTGCGGGCACTCATACGTCGAAGCTCGATCGAGGATTTGTTTTGAGGCTCCGGCTTCTTTCAACATCCTGGTTAAAACAACGTTTGAGGGGTGTCCTAAGTTCGAATGAATGACACGTATCTTTCGGAGTATTTTGTCAGGATGCCATTGTTCTTGGGGTTGTTCAGGGCCTTCATTTAACTCTTCGATGCTTTGGGTCGGGCTTTGTTCAGCGTTTGGGGCATGTTCAGGTTCACTGACCGGCGGTTCCTCTGAAGATCGGCCACGACTGTCCTCTGCCGATCCTTGGTCCAATGAAACCGCTCCTTCGTCGGCTGCTGACTCTTCAGGCGCAGTCATCTCTTGGTGGGCAGCATACGTCTGAACATATCTAGTTGCTTCCCGCATCTTATCATCCATCAGTACTTTGGCAAAAGCTCGGCACAGAGGAGGAGGATATGTAGCTGTTTGCGCAGTCTCTTTGGCGTTCAGGGTAGCATGATGTTGTTGACCATGTTGACATGTACGCTCAAGTTCTTTTCTCATGGCAGGCATGCTACTGAACCATCCCCAGGGTTTTTGAATCGGCACGCCAGTCCGGGGGGACCTGAGGTTGAACCTACAACCATCACACCTAAACCGAGTGCCCCCACATATCTGCACCATTTTACGTACCGTGGGTTCATGCCATGATGCTGCGCGCAGTGGCTGTTCACCTCCTCCATGTCCTCCCTGACAGTCTCCCACACTCGACTGCCCATTAAGTTCCTGTCGCTGCACCTGAAGTAGCTTTAAACAATTTTTCAGGATCAAGCGCCCATGTTCTCGTTTTCGTTGGAGGTTCTGAGTTTGTTGAGGGGTTCGTTGCTGGGCATTTGTAAGCGATGTCCACGGGTCACATGGCGGGGATACGTGAAGATATCGGGGTCGGTGTCTTCGAAGTAGAGCAAGTGCCTTGGTGAACCCGGCCTTGGTTGCCAAATCAAACCCGTTATGCAACCCGATACGGTACGCTTTCCCGCCAGCCCTTTCAACAGCGTTACTTAAAGGGGAGTCCCAGGGAGCACAAACCTCCAACAAATCCAGCCTCTCAGTCGCAAGCCCACAAAGGGCTTCCACAGTTTCTTCTTCTATGTTTTGAGCTTGTCGGTGGAACCAGTGTTTCATCTCACTAGTTAACTCCCTATCACAGGCTTCGCTTGATCCTGAACATGACTCCTGGCAGCACAAAACTGGAGCTGGAACCTGGCCAGTATCACTGGCCTCGGGTCCACTCGAGAGAACTTCCAGCGTTTCCTCTCGGTGGTGCTGTCCCTACTCCTGCAGTGAAACTTTCAGAGGCGCTGAGGGCTTGAGCACTTGGGCACAGGCCCGCAGGAGCACGCTCTCTTCCTTCTCATCTGAGACATTCGTCAACGCCCTTGCCGCATCATGACCCTGATACGCGGTCACTGGAAGCAACAAGTGGTATGTGGATGCACGTTCCAGCTGGATCACCTCGTGGCTGATCTTTGGCAGGATTGCTTGTCCCGTCCTGAAGTCGATGATGGCTGCCTGCTCGTACAACCACTTGCTGGATAGGAGCAAGGGAGTTTGCCCCTCCACCACATGGACTCGTGTCTCCTGCTCCACGCCATGGATGCCGGTGTTGACGCTAGCTTCTCCGAGGGCTAAACTTGTCTCATTGTTGCCGAAGATGAAACTCTTGCGCAGACTAGTGTCCAAGGAGATCTCTTCCTCGGGATTGAACCCTAGGTTCTCAAGCTCTTCACTCAGCTTTTGCAGTGTCCAGGCACCTACGATGGACTCCGAGGCTCCGCAGTCCATGATGGCCTTCATGTTCTCTGCCTGTTGCTGGTGGTAGATCGGGTTCTCCACGTTCTCTGTGCACTCGGCGTTCGTCACCTCAGCCCAGTTTGTGTACACGAAGCCAACGCCACTGCCCTTCCCAGTAGCTTTGGCGCGCTGTCCCTGCTGGGGACAGAACTGAGCCTTGTGTCCAAACTTGCCGCATCGCATGCAGCGGCCCTTAAACTCGCCACTGCGTCCTTCTCCCTTGGTGCGCTCTGGCTTCTGGCTGCTGTGCTTCCCTTTTCCTTTGCCTTGTGGATAAAAGCCCCGATTCACTCGGCTCTGGTCGAGGGCCTTCCTGGCGTCCTTGTAATAAAGGCCTTCTTCGCCTCCTGAAAGTTCGCAAGGATGACCTCGTCTTCGGGTTGGTCTTGAAAGGCTGCAAGAGCCTCCTCAAACCAAATTTCCACTTCGCTGCGCTCTTCATCGGGATTCTCCTGATGCTCTGGAAGATCATCATTCCACCAGACACCACCATCTGATTGCTGCGTCTCGTCCTCTGCATCGTACTCCTCGGAGATGTTGAGGTAGGCTTTGCCCAGTCTCTTGCGCTCCTGATCCTTGATCACTAGGCTATCTCCTCCCCACATCTTTCTCAATGCGGTCTGGACATCGGCTAGCTTATAGCTGGCAGTCTGCGACTTCAAAGTGGCGACGTCTGATGGCTCCAGTCGCAGGTGCTTGTTGAGAAGGAACCACCCATAGATCTCCGTTGGTACCTTGATACCTTCGGATCCACTGAGCTCAGCCAAGGCACGGTCAATGTCTCGAGTGTAGATGGATAGTCGCTGCTCGTAATCGTTGAGACTCTCTTTGTCTCGCCGCAACACATCGGACGACTGGAAGTACTTCTCAAAGGCTTCGCCCAGGATGTCGACCTGTTGTTTGCCGCGCTTTTCCTTCAGGAAGGACAACAAGTAGTCGAGGCCTCCTTCCTGGCGTAGTTTCTCTCTGTCGATGCTGCTGCATGCTTCCCAGGCCTTGCCGGTCAGGTTCCTTGTCAGTCGCGGCGCCAACGTCACCTGTTCATCCTTTTTCAGGCCATCATACTCCAGATAGCATGCCAAGCGATAGTCCATGAATGTCCGCCAGTCGCCGTCCCATGTCGGCAGCTTGGGATTCACACCTAGCTCTGACATATCAAACGTCTGCTGTCGGGCACCCAAAAAGGTCCTGGCCGTACTTGGCTCCGCTACCAGTGCAGAAGCGAGCCTTGTCCTGCTTCCTGCACTGGTGGTCGATAAGGGCCAATAAACCAGATGATGGGATGTTCTGGAAAGAATAAAGAATCGAAAGATATCCCGTATGGGGAGCAGAATGATAGAATGGATCAATGCTATGGCGAGCACCGAAGGATCACTCTGCTTTTTCTCTATGCCTCTGAAAGCTTCACTGGGCGCTTCGTGCCCACAAGTCTGCGGATGATCATGAGTGCCACTCCGACTGTTCAGCTTTTACAAAACCTAAGCCCATCGAGTGTAAATCTTAGCGTACAGGGCCTAAACACTTAACCTTTAAGCCCGATAGGCTATAATTAGGGCTAAGGTTTAATGGTTTAGGGTTTAAGTTCAATAGCAGGCCCATAGAGTTAAAGCCTTAAGGGGCCTAAACGCTTAACCTTTAGACCCTATAGGCTATAGGGTCAACGTTGAAGGGTTTTGGTTTTAAAAGTAAGTCTATAGAGTTCAGACCCCAAGGGGCCTAAACGCTTAACCTTTAAACCCTATAGGCTATAGGGTTAAGGTTTAAAGGTTTAGGAGCCCACCTTGAGGGCTTAAGGTTTTAAACCCTCAGGGCTTAAGAAATACCCTAAGCCTTTAGACCCTATAGGGCTGAAAGGTTAAAGAGAGTGTAATGTCTGGGCATTTATACATTCAACGCCTATAGGGTTAAACCCTGTTAACGTTTTAGAGCCCTACAGGGCTTCAAGGTTCTGACCCTAAAGGGCTTAGGGTTATCGTTTCAATGCTGAAACCTTAAACCCTTAAGGCTTAAGCTCTATGGGCTTGTGTTTTAATGCCAAAATCTTAAACCCTAAGCCTTTCAACCTTAACCCTATGGCCTATAGGGTTTAAAGGTTAAGCGTTTAGGACCCTTAAGGTTTAAACTCTATGGGCTGACTGTTGAACTTTTCAACCCTAAACCTTTAAACCTTAACCGTATAGCCTACAGGGCTTAAAGGTTTAGCCCACGATCCCGAAACACCGCAAAAACCAATAAGAAACATAAAAACTATGGTTTCTGAAACTACTCGGCCGGCCACCCCAGCCACTAGTTTCGAAAATCATGGTTTTTGACATGTTTTTTTTAATTGTTTTTTTTTGCGATGTTTTGGGAGCATGGGCTCACGAAACATCGGTTTTACTGATGTTTTTTAGAGGTAGGCCTTCAATAACATTGGTTTTACCTATGTTTTTTGAAGGTAGGCTTTCAAAAACATTGGTTTTACCGATGTTATTTTGAAGGTAGGCTTTCAAAAACATCGGTAAAACCGATTTTTAGCGTGGGACCCACGCTCCCGAAACACCGCAAAAACCAATAAAAACCATAAGACTGAGCCAGCCACTGGGATGCGAGCCATTGCGAGTATTACAAACACAAATGGTCAAGTATATTTCGAGTGGAATGTCTGCGAAGACACGTGATCTTGAGCGACGTCACGAAAGCTAATTCTGACACTTTACAAGACGTGAACCCGATTGAAAAACGATTGAAACGATTGAAATTCAATCGGGGGCCCGATTGAAAAACGATTGAAACGATTGAAATTCAATCGGGGGCCGGATGGAAGATTGAAGATTGAAGATTCCCAGAAAAAAGCTTTCCGGGAATCTTCAATCTTCAATCTTCAATCCGGTCTCCGATTGAATTTCAATCGTTTCAATCGTTGTTCAATCGGGCCCCCGATTGAATTTCAATCGTTTCAATCGTTTTCAATCGGGCTCACAATTTGAAAATACGACCACGCACATATGAAGACTCGCACATATCAAGATTTACATGTCCATATTGAGATTTCCATGTTTAGCTAGCCCCCCACCCCCAACCCTAAAACCCTAAAACAGATCCCAAAACCAGGAAAATACCTAGATCTTTGGGGGGGGGGGGGGGTACCATATATATATATGGATAATATGGACATGCGGATATCTGGATGGTCGTGCGCCCTCCTCCTCCCCCATGGTATCCCTCTTCCCCCTTGGAGTGGTTTGTGGGTTGCGGGATTGGGGTTTTGTGTATAGGGCTTGTAAGTTTAGGGGTTAAAGCCCTCAGCCTAAAGCACTCAACCTTTAAGGAACCTCCATCCGAAACCCTCCTAAAGCCCTGCTCAAGCCCTAAGCTCGAATCGCTGGGACCTTGAAACCCTAATCCCTAAACTTATAAACCCCTGCATTTATGGCGGGACAGTACGTTCTTACCACGACACAGTTTTCTGCACAATGACAAGCTTTACAACTGCAGCGATAAGGTCTTTTCTTACACGGATTTATGGCGGGGTTCACGGCTGGATAATAGGAGGTTCAAAGTTGAAGTTCTGGCAAACAAAAACTAAAGCTCGCACTATGTAATGCGGCTTCTGGCGTGCATTCAGCTTGCGGAAGATCCCGGCCCTCTCTGTGCCCCCCTGATGCGCAAACTTTCCGACTTGTCGATTAATTGCAAGCTTTGAAACAGTGGCTCCGACCCTGCAGGCCTTGAGCCGCAAGACGGCAACGCTGTCGGGGGCCCAAAGCCCGTGAGCAGAAGGATCATAGTTAGAAGGCGGCGATGCACGATGACGCAAGGTCCTAAGCTTAGCAGCTTTGCATGCGCGACAGATAATATTTGAGCATGTCCCGCCAGACACATGGCCGACGAGCTCCTGCTCTGCATATTTGACAGCCAGCGGCTGGGCACAAGTTTGGCCTTGCACATTCCTAAACCCTAAACCCTAAACCCTAAAATTGCTGCTCCTGAATCCCTTTTGGCAGCTAGGAAGTTGAAGCGCAGGGGATAGACGACCTTGTGCTGAAGTGGCTCCGCGGCCAAGGGTTTACGCATGTGATTGTTTTCTCGCGAGTCCCAAGTCACAGTGGCCTTCTTAGACCCTAAACCCTAGGGAAGTCCTGGGCCGTAAACCTTTTCATCAGCTCCAGGAGCTGAAGCGGTTTCAGAGCTCGAGTTGTTCATAAGATCAGGGAGCGTCTATCTGAAAAAGTGCCACGGTAGCGCAAGGGAAGCACGATGCGGCCCTTTCGGAGGGTTTCCAGGCGTACTGGGTTTGGGGTTTTGGGTTTTGGGGCGAGGTTACGCGATAGCAAGGTTTGGCGGAGTTCTGAATACCAAGAGAAGCAAAAGAGGGAGGTGGGGTTCGTTTCGTGTAGTGTGCACGCGAAAGCCGCGAGGATGGATAGGGACTGGGAGGAGGCAGAATTCGAGTGCCAGGAGCCCGTAATGGCCCGGGCCCCGGCCCAGGGACCTAAACAAGCTGAAGGCGGCGCAGGCTTTTGACATTTGTTTTGGGTCTGGGATGCACCGGGCATTGGGGCTCGGGATCTACGGAATCTGGGGGTTTAGTTTGCGGTGGTAGTGTTAAAGGACAAAGGGTTCTATGGTTTAGGGTCGAGGGTATTGCAACTTACGTTTGCGCAATTTCAGTGCCCAGAGGCCCAGAGGTTTGTACGTCCGGGTGTGCACGGGGCGTGGGATTTTTGGGCTCGCCAAAACCCGATTCCTGAATCATCGACTACCTCGACGCGTGCCCGAGGCTCTCCGCACCACCTTCGGCGCCGCCCTGATGGCGCGGCGCCGACTTTCGGAGGCTCTTTCAAGTGGTGGTGTCCGGGCTGGTAGTGGTAGTCGGAGTGGTAGAACGCCGTTGTCAGGCCGTGGAGACTCCACCGCCACCCAAGGTGGCGGAGGACACATGAGTGAGAGTGAGAGTGAGAGTGTGCTTGTGCGTGTGTGTCTGTCTCTCTCTCCTGTCTGTGCCTGTGTCTGTGTCTGTGTCTGTGTCTGTGTCTCTGTGTGTGTGTGTGTGTGTGTGTGTGTGTGTGTGTGTGTGTGTGTGTGTGTGTGTGTGTGTGTGTGTGTGTGTGTGTGTGTGTGTGTGTGTGTGTGGTGTGTTGTTTGTTGTGTGTGTGTGTGTGTGGTGTGTGTGTGTGTGTGTGTGTGTGTGTGTGCTGTGTGTGTGTGTGTGTGTGTGTGTGTGTGTGTGTGTGTGTGTGTGTGTGTGTGTGTGTGTGTGTGTGTGTGTGTGTGTGTGTGTGTGTGTGTGTGTGTGTGTGTGTGTGTGTGTGTGTGTGTGTGTGTGTGTGTGTGTTGTGTGTGTGTGTGTGTGTGTGTGTGTGTGTGTGTGTGTGTGTGTGTGTGTGTGTGTGTGTGTGTGTGTGTGTGGGTGTGTGTGTGTGGTGTGTGTGTGGTGTGTGTGTGTGTGTGTGTGTGTGTGTGTGTGTGTGTGTGTGTGTGTGTGTGTGTGTGTGTGTGTGTGTTGTGTGTGTGTGTGTTGTGTGTGTGTGTGTTGTGTGTGTGTGTGTGTGTGTGTGTGTGTGTGTGTGTGTGTGTGTGTGTGTGTGTGTGTGTGTGTGTGTGTGTGTGTGTGTGTGTGTGTGTGTGTGTGTGTGTGTGTGTGTGTGTGTGTGTGTGTGTGTGTGTGTGTGTGTGGTGTGTGTGTGTGTGTGTGTGTGTGTGTGTGTGTGTGTGTGTGTGTGTGTGTGTGTGTGTGTGTGTGTGTGTGTGTGTGTGTGTGTGTGTGTGTGTGTGTGTGTGTGTGTGTGTGTGTGTGTGTGTGTGTGTGTGTGTGTGTGTGTGTGTGTGTGTGTGTGTGTGTGTGTGTGTGTGTGTGTGTGTGTGTGTGTGTGTGTGTGTGTGTGTGTGTGTGTGTGTGTGTGTGGCACAACGCTGTACATGCGGGAACGTCAACAAGCACTGCATACGAGAGTGAAAAGAAGCACGAATTTGCGATCTAACAAGTTTTTGCACATGATATTCAGCAGGGGGCAGGAGTGTGCCTGAGAGTCTCCTGCCAACGAAGACGCTCTCAGTGCACAGTGATATGGAGATGGGACGCCATCTCCACGTACCTGCAGTGATGGTTATAGACGTCCTGTAACGCAAGCTGTGTATGGTGCATCATTGCTGTTGCTTCAACCAGTCCTTCAAGAACGAGATTTTCATTTTGGGCATTTGGTATTTGAGCATGGGTGAATTCTCGATGCCGTGAGCATGACATACCCCAAACCCCAGAAGACCTCGAGCCCATCAAGCTTGAGTGGATCGTGATGCTTTCAGCTTGTGTGTTGTGAATAGCAGCTGAGCAGAATTGCGTGAGCATGTCATTTTAGCATGGTGATGGAACATGTCGAGCATGATGATGGACGAAAGCATGGAGAAGGTTCGGAACATGAGTGTTAGAGCATATGAGCATGCACTGTGCAGCATCGGAGCGCGATGAGCAGAGTTGCGGGAGCATGAAGTGTGTAGCATCAGACCATGAATCGTGGAGCATCTGAACGTGCTGAGCAGAGTTGTGCGAGCATGACTTGTGGAGCATCAGAGCATGAATTGTAGAGCTTCTGAGCGTGGTGAGCAAGCTTGTTTGAGCATGAGTGGTGGAGCATCAGAGCATGACTTGCAGAGCATCTGAGCGTGATGAGCACAGTTGCAGGAGCATTTCAAGTACCTTATAGCATATTTCATATAAACCTTCATTCGCGACCCTTCTACCTCATCACTTTCGGGCTCCTCTACTACCTCTTGCTTGAGCATCTCTACCTTCGGAGCATCTCCATCTACCAGTTTATGTGGAAGCACTAAAACAAAAAGTGTGTTATACAGCCAGCCCGCCCTCGCCTTGGGCCGCGGGTGTAGGTGGAGCCTCGCTCCTACGCGTTCATGCTGCCTATGTTAGTCTTCACTTCGGTGCGGACGCATAGGATAATCCAAAAATGTGAGCTCACCTGGCGAGTGAGAATGCAAAGTACTATTGTTTTCGTGCACTAGTAACATGCCGGGCCCACTAATGTGGGTGCCACCGATGCCCAGCAAGACGGCCGGCGTGCCGTATGTTCCTCGATTGTTAGTCCTGACCCAGCATCCGGAGAGGTTAGCAACATTCTTTTTGCTATATCTTTGCCGTAATGGTTTCATAGGTCAGAGTAGTGAGTAGCTCGTACCCCAGCTACATCGGACTCGCACCATGGACGGCTACCAGTGGTCCCAACAAAGTTGGCAGCGGCAGCCGCCTCCTCCTCGTCCTCCACCAGACTATCAAGCACATCCTCCTCCTCCTCCTCCTGAGACGCCACACCCAACGGCACATTACCCAGGAGACGATCAAGGATGGCAAAGTCGATGGAATCAACACCCACCAGCCGGAGGAGTACACGCTCAATACCAGTGGCCACCCTAGCAGGATGCAGCATCCCTACGGCCACAATGGATAGCACCAGCCGCGTTTTTGGATCAAATGCAGTTCGGTCCCCCGACGCATCGTCGTGGTGATGCAGCAGGATACGCACCTTCGAGTCAAACGACGGGCCCACATTCACCGATGACCAACCAGAACATCCATCTTCACCACCAACATGCCAGTCCTCAACAACATGGTCGCAGCGATCACCCGGAAGTACGCCCAGCACCTCTACATCCACAACCTCACTCCTACCCCCAGGCCACAAGTCATTGGCAGAACCCGGACCCACCTCCGTATCTTCAGCATGGTCCGCAATATCATCAAGGCCAAGATCTACGACCAGACCACCATCCTCGAGACCTTGCGCATCATCATCAACAACAAAGCCCTCCTCAGGGTCGACCAGAATGGAATCAAGCCACACCTCGGCCAGCACACCATCTTCAGCAACAAATGAATGTTCCACAACGAGCAGATCATCCCGTGTTCGCGCAAGCAGAGCCCCATCCTCCAGTTCGAGAGGGACCTTACCCCATCTCCCTACTAAATACCCCTGGCGCCTGTGCACATCGAGATCCAGCAGAACACGGCCAGCCACGTCAACAAGATGCTCCAGTTGACACACAACACCTAGACCAAGGACGCAGATCTCAGCAAGACCCCACTCAAGTATACGCTCACCGAGATCCGCAGCGAGACGCAGCACGGCAGGAGCCTTTGTCGCAGTCCAGACCGCTTCCAGCACTTCCGCGATCTATGCCCGCCCAGATTTCGGACACACAACAAGATGACCATCAAAGAGGCCAACCTGTTCATCACGGAGAACATCAACAACCTCGTCAAGCCCCAGAACCACCCTCTCAAACCACGTCGATGACGACACCATCCCAGATGACGGAGATGTTCACGTGCATCACAGGCATGATTGAGAAAGTCGTGGCACCGCTACTCCAGTCCCATACCAGAGTCGCCCCAACGCAACTACAACATCCTGGCGACCAACACAGAGCAGAGTCCTTTACCACACACCACACCCGAAGTCGCAGCCGTACCACCTATGAGCCCAGCCCAGCCCACCCCAGGAGCACCAGATCTACGCGACACACGCACATCTCCCATTCACCCCACAGCCCCGCACCCAACGACCCCCACCAGACAGGCAAAACCAGACGGCCACGCAGTCCAAGAAGATCCAGATCCACACGTCGACACTCGGAAGAAGCCGAATCGCGAACATCGAGAAGGCGCTCTTCTCCAGTTCATCATCACCGGACATCCCAACCAACACCATCCCAACGCAGCCCCTCCCCAAGCAGCACCAGGCGCAGAGGCACGACCGTCGTTCTCACTCCCGCGCTCCATCGATCTGCTTCACACACGGCGACCCACAGAGACACACCTGCTTCCTCATCCCGACCACCCCAAGCACCCTCAGAAGCCACTTCACACAATGCAGGACCAGAAACCGAATCAGGCTTCAAACCTGAAGAACGTCGACGCATGAAGATGCTCTACCAAGACGCCTTGGCGGACCCCTACAGGCTCGCGTGTGTGTCCGAGATGTACCACCAACAAGACCCACCGCCGCCCATGGACCCTTCCAGCACAGGCGTCCGGTACATGAACGACATCATGCACGACATCGCCAACCTCACCCAAGGACAGCCCCTTTGGCTCTCTAACCCAGCACAGATGGCCATCCGCCAAGTGGCAAGATCCTTCGCTTGCTCTCACTACAAGATCACGCCCTTCCTCGGCCAGTTCAGAACTCACCCCAGCACGGACACGGTGATCCACCCGGAGCTCATCCACGTCGACCCCTACAGCAACAAACAGGACACCACTGACTACCCACTGGTACAGGTCCTCGTCATACCACTACGCACCACCAAGCCTCCACCTCACGCACACGATGCCAACAGTCCATCACCTCCCACGCACAAGGGCGCCTACAAGGCATATTGGTCACACGCTACCGATGAAGCAGGCCTATGGCACATCCTGCGCGAGGGCTTCGTCAGACCCACGAATTGGGAGCCCACCAATTGGGATGACGACAACCTCCCCTACAACAAAGCATACCTACCCCACCGTGGGTTCAACGGATTCCACCAAGACAACGCACCCGACAACCTCCAACTCGGATTTTGCCACACCAACCTCCGCAAAGCCCTCCGCCTTCCAAAAGCCAGAGCAGGCCCTGCCGAACGAGAAATAGCCACAGGTTTCACCATATTTGGACGCGTCACATCGTCCACCTCCCAGCATAGCCACATGCGGCAGAAGGGAGGAGGATGGACGACTCAGAAGGCGCTCATCGAGGCACACTTCAACGACACCAGCCGGGCCAGTCGCAACTTCACCACCGTCTTCTCCCACACCGAGAAGAGCGTCATTGATGCACAGTACGCTGAGATCACCGGGATCACCATCAACGTCTTTCACCCTAGACCCTCACCCACCACACCACCTCCAGTTCCCAACAGATCCCGAGACAATGACCGCGGACAACGACGTTGACAACTACCTGAGCTGGCGAATCCTTCTTCCTCATCGTGAAGAGCAAAGTGACGATTTCTTTTTCACCTTCACGAACCCTCACTCGTGCGGCACCAGCGCGTTAATCACAGCATGTCAAAATGGAAGGCATCAAGCGGAGCAGGTCGTAGATTGGAGGGAGTGCACCCCCACCCCACCACACATCACTCTGCTGTTCCGAACTGTTTGAAATATCCACACCGAGCTCTATGCATTCAGCCCAGTGTGTGCGCCAGTCACGGATTGCAATCGGATGCATGTAGTACTGCGTTACGGATGAATCAGCCTGTCTTTTCTCTTCGGCACATGAAATCACGCGTCAAGTGAATTCGTGCACTGCTGTGATGCGTTAGACCTTGACCTTGAGAGACATGCTCTGGCCGCCTTTAGGTGTCGTTAGTGCGGATTGCATTTCGCATGCAGTTTTGCTCTTGACCATAACGGATCATTAGACGCTCACTTTCATCATGGATCCGGCAGAAGACATGGAGCACGCCCTTCACCGCTGGCTAAGCGGACAAGTCGCCGATCATCAGGTTGTGCAAGTACTAGGACCCCAAATACTACAAAGATGGCAAGCACTCTTGGTGAGCATCGTGGAGGAGGATGACACCCCCATTACCACGGACACGTCGTCGATGCCAGCCAGACCATGGACGACCAACTTGCACCCATCCAAGTACATGGAGATGCTCAGCACCACTGACGAGGGCATCAGCAACACCGTCAACAGATTTCGACAGCAAACCATGAAGGCCAAGATACTGCACCAATCCAGATTGCGAGCGGTGCAGACCGACTACCCCGAGATAATCGGCCAAGGACGACTACAAGACATGGAAATCAAACCCGGTCGAGTTCTTGCCTCCGCGGAAAACCACGGTACCATGCCCCATACCCTTCCCCCTCCAACCTCCTCACAAGACCATGCGAACCAATTCCAGAGATGGTATCCGAATCGACAAACACCACCCCAGGACCACGCCACCGGCATGTCCATGGATTATGCGGGCACGGACCAACCTGTCAGAGACCTACAAACCTGGCACACTGGAGCCTTCCCACACATCCCCGTACCTCCCGACCGCACAGTACCTCCTCCCGAAGAACGGCATCACAGAGAAGACAGATCCAGGTCGCCACTTCGAAATCCTGGTGTCCACACGATGGGCATGCACGTCAGCAGCTTGCAACAACTGCTCGACAGCCTTGAACCAGCTGTGGACGCGCAATCCGTCACACAACATCACGACCAAGGCCGGCTACGCCCAGTTCTACCAGTTGATCAGATAGAGAAAGTGCAGCCGCAGTGGTGGAGACGACCGATTCGACCGGAACTTGTTCACATGCTGCCTCCGGTTGAACCACACCATTGGGAACTCCAAGAGGACGGCACACCCGTCATTCGATTCTTCCCCAACCGCATGACCTTCCTCCCGAAGCAGCTGGTGCACAAGTTCCCCTCACTCCAACAAGAACTTCAAAACAGCATCCTCATGACCTGGGACCAGTACAAGGACGACGCATCCACCCACGTCCAGATGGCACGCTACGCCGACTCCGTCGACATTCCCCAACCCAAGCCCCTACACCTACGACTACGTGCCCTCCTACACGAAATTCTATCAGGAACCGCTGCAGTTCACATCCTACAGTTCACAGCCATACAATTTAGGATGCTCGTACGCAAAGGCACTTGCCCAGATTTGGCCACAATGCCCAACATCTATCAGCTCTGGCACTGGGGCTACATCAAATTCCGAAGTGTGAACCCGGAACTCTGGATGTTCACACACAACTTCGCAGATCCCAGAACTATGGGCAGACTGGAGCAGACCTGCACTCATTTCCACAGAGTCTGGTCAGCACACGTCCTACCCAGCACGGCAGGATTGGTACCCCTGCTTCCGCCCATACAAGACCTCTGCGTGGTGCTCCATAGTACTACGCCACCCTTCCACCAGCCGATGCTTGCGAAGTACAACACCATCTCGGGCATCATGACCATGCAGGCGGTCAGCAACATAGTCTTCCGCAAGGCTCACCATGACCTACAGCTCCACAGAACATGGCCCAGCATCGATTCCCACACAGAATGCCTTCAGGGAATCAACACGTTCCAGATTCCGGACCACTGGTCAACCAACATATGGACCGATACGCTTCAGAAGCTCACCCACACGACCAGATGGACGCCACCCTCCACTCCCGACATCCGCACCAAACTCACCATCGACCACCTCCACAGCGACACACTGCCCACCATGGTATGGACACCGAGATTCGCCTTACCCCTCACTTCACAACAGATCCACGCAGTTCAAGTCTCCACCCAAGCAGCACATGTACTACATCGACTTTGGGACCCACTCATCTTCACCTTTGCGGACCCTTGCCACACCATCGACGGTTTCGACGCCAAGCGGACAAGCCGTCCTGATTTGATTGGCAAACTTCACCGACTGAGTCCAGGAGGACAAACGCCAATGTTAGCAATCCCGGCCAGCAGCGTGATGGAGACACAGTTGGACTGGGCCTGGTTCCAATCCACTACGGCATCCAGTTCCCCGTTTAGATGGCTGTCCCTACCCCTTGCATCGGACACCCCAGGACGCACTCGGTCTTTTGGACCCACCCGAAGATATCAGGCCAAATCCAACGTCACCAAGCTCTACATGTACATCAAACCACGTGGTTGGCGGTATCGGGAACACCTACAGCCTTCCAGGAGGATCCAGACATCAGGCAGAATCAAGCACAGGCCACGCCAACCCAGGAGGAATGGACGGACTTCATCAACCAACGACAAGCTCTACTAGAACTTCAACGACGCACCACCGTTGACCAAGAAGCAGGCCAACATCAATGGAAGTATCTGAAGTGATGAGGTCCCAGCAAACATAGTTTCACGATGGAACGAGCTCAGCCACATGCACCCGTTGAGAGAAGTTGCAGCCATATGCACCTCACATCCTGCATGCAATTTTCGGAACACGCTGCCTCTGCAAGTGTAGTGTTTCATGTGCCTGACACAGCCGTTGCGTGCCTCACGTAGGCTTCTTCACTAACAGCTGAACATATCAGCATCCCCATACCCCCACGCCATGGCAGACAGACGTGATCGCCATGATCAACGACATGCTCAATGGCATGCAGACGCACACAGGCGAGGCAACCGTTCCAGACGATCCAGATCACCCAGAAGGTTCAGCACGCCAAGACCATCTAGGAGGCATCGCACTAGGTCGGCATCACCGAGATCCACGCGCACGTTCCACTCCAACCCACGTCCCAGCTCGGGACCGACTTTGACCCCCAGGCCCACATTCACAACGTCCCACACGCTTCCTCACCACGGACAAGATTCGGTGTACAACCCACGACGAGATCGCCACCGTCATGATCAGCGACTCCCGATATACGGGAACTCTCCCATCCAATCCACTCAATCTTCGGCCCCTACCCCAGCCCGCCTTAACCCCAAAGAACGCGCCAAGGAAGTGCTCCAGGACATCTTCCACCAGCCCAACAATGACCTCCCAGACCACTGGGATTCCACCGAGCTGCTCTACGACAAAAACCAGTATGGAGGAGTCCAGATGCCCAGAATCGTACCTGCCACGTCATCGGCCAAGAAAAATGGCACGGCAGGTATGGATCCGTTCGACATAAAACTCTGGCAAGTGGCCTTCGAGGGCAAGCACAATTATATGTTGCGACAGCTCGCCAACGGACGATGGACTCAGTTCCAAGGCCACAAGTCACTACCCGATGCCGTGTTTCACATGAAACTCTCCACCTTCATCCGCAACCGCAACATTCGCATCGAGACCATCGCAGTCAACTATTGGAAGTGGAAGAACGGTACTGAAATGCTGCCCTCTGAAGCCCAACGGAAGGAAGCCATGGAGATGCTCGTCGCCAACATTGGAGACCTCCTCATGCGCTACAACAATCCCCCTGCTGTACAACCCCAAGTACGTGCCCAACTCGCACAGAAAGAAGCGGAGATAGCAGGATTGCGCGCACAGCTGGCAAGTCAGAGCCGCAAGACACCCTTCCCGCAGGGCATCATCCCACCTACCCAAACCCAGATGCCCAACTTCTTCGAAACAGGCACCAGCAAGACTTCACCATCATCCGGTAAACAACCACATCCACACCGAGATCCGTGCGCTCAGGACAACACCCACGACTTTGCGCAGGTTATCGACGCCGACGACGCCCAAGTATCGCAACCGATAGCATCCGAAGCAGCCGAACAAGCACCTCAACCCCCTCCCCCACTTCACCCCCACCCACCTACCGTGGAAGACGAGATGGACCCCAACTTCATTGGAGGCATCACCACACCCTCCAACCACCCCAGCCCAAGATCTCCGGTCACAGGTGAACCAGCATCCAGCCGCCCGTTCGAATCACCAGGCGGCAGACAAAATAAAGTCCTCCTCGACATCGTCAATGCATTCGACGACGAAGAACTCATCCAGTATCTCAGCGGCATAGCTCCGAAGCGAGAACCAGGTGACAAGGCCAAAATGGACAAGATCCGACAAGTACATGAACTCACCAGCTCACTATCAAGATACGCGGCCCCGTCAGCAACCACCTGGATCTCCACCCTCAAGATGTCTGGACCTAAATTACAGGCCCAGAAAGAAATTGCCAAGAGACTCACGGTGTATGCAGAGGCGCATCCAAAAGATCAGGCATACCAGGACATGGTGAAGGCCTGGTCTCTTCCCAAGCTCACCAACACAGCAGGGACGGCAGCAGTCGCTATCGTGGTGGCAGGCCTCGCTTCATACCTACATTGACTAGGTACCCTACTCACAACGCAGCAACCCTCTAGACGACTCAACCGCATACACTCTTCCATGGTGAAGTGCATGGACATCGCGAAAAGCGTGGTCCAATACACATTTCACCGCATACCTTTCTTACACAGATACTCCACTTGGCTCTACGGCAAGTTTTGGCTCACCGCTCTTTGCCATTTTCCTCGACGCCAAGTTGATCGACGCAGACTGGTACGCCTCAAACAGTTTCACCGTATCACCCCGGAGCTCTACACATTCTCAATCAGCCGAACGCAGTGTACTGGAGAGTCGACCACGGACGCATGTTTGAGCACCTCTATATTGGCAGCACCTCCACGAAGGTCACAGTCAGAGAAGACAACCGACGCAGAAAACACAATGCACTCGCCGCTCAAAAACTGGTCAACGCAGAACCAGCCATACACTACTGGCACACCACCAACACATATTGGGAGTTCGTTCCGATCAAAGTCCGCAGCGTTGACGATGTGGCAGAGTTGCACATGATTGAGCAGGCAGACATCGCGGACCTCCAACCCTCCCTCAACGCCCCCTTCATCTACAAGCACTTCAAAGAAGACACAGGCCACACCTTCCAACCCAAGATCATTTGCGACGTCAACGTGCTGGCAACCAAACTACGTGCCCGACTACATCGACACCTAGGCAGAAAAACTAGACCTTGGCGAGCCGTCAAGGTACAGATAGACACCAAAACACGCATGTGGGGCCTCCTAACCGCCCTGTGCTCCACCACGGCTCTGCGATGGAAAACCACCAGAACGTTGATGAGCAGCAACTTCCCGGCCGAGAACATATACACACTACTACGAATGACCAACATTCTTGAATCCCCATACAAAGAGTTCTGCAAGGCAGCATTGGTCAAGGCACTCGACAAGAGACATATGGAGACCCCTAACATAAGACCCCTCGTCGCCAGTTTGCTGCCACCCCTGGAAGAATGCCAACGCCATCTCCGAGAAGTTCTACGCGCCATCATCGCCAGCCACTACCACGAACTATGCCCACTACATGTTCCGAAGACCACGGTGGTAGCCAAACCAGGATCCAGCATCGAGGCCCAGTGCCACAACTGGCAGCGAATGTGTTTTGGACCAAAACTTACGAGAAGATGCACTTGCCCCAACCCTACACAGGAACTCAGTGAACATCAAGTCATCGACCTTCAGACCGCACACGCATCACCAGAAGACCCTGGATTTCGCAGACGACGGAAGATGTTCGAAAATGGTGCAGACGCAATGGACTCTCCATCCCATCCAAGGAGGCCGTGCAGCTCGCCCTTGCCCCGGCGGCACAGCTTAGCCACAACGTGAAGGAGGAACACGTGAACCATCACATGGTCAAAAGCCTCAAAACCCAGTACGGCGACTACATCATCGCGTGCGAGGACCACCATCCCCACAAGATGCTAGCGTACTGCCCCCTCCACTTTCAACAGCTCATGGACAAGATGTACGGCGACCCTGAAGTCTTCACCAAGATCAACATCACCCCGACCACAGCGGCGCACAACGCGTGGCACCAACTCCCCCAAAACATCAAGACAAGATACGCCTGGGGCATCAACCCAAACCGCAAGGACAAAGTCCCGGTGTCCTACATCTTCCCCAAGCGCAAGAAGGGCTTCATCAAGTCGCGGCCCATTGTCTCGTTTGCCCAGCACTTCGCCAAGAAGCTCTTCTCCACGGTCGCCAAGATCATCACCAACATCATGTACATCTCTTTCCCCCAAGCGCTACAACAGGACAACTCCTACAAGATCTTCAAGGAACTTCACACCTTCATGAACTACAACAACGCGGACATGCACATGCAGATCGCGGACCTCGCGGGCTTCTTCACCAGTGTCCCACAGGAACGTATCCTCCAAGCCCTCATGATCACCATGCACAAGTACTTCGCCAACTCCCAGCACGGCTTTGACACATGGCAGGACGTCTCCATCACCTACGACCCCAAAAAGACGCTTAGGACGGCCAGAACGTTCAATGGGAAGTACAAGCAGATCAACCATGGTCGACGCACCATCTACATGCACGACATCTGGGAGATCACTCAGTACGTCCTGAAGTGCAGCTACTTCACCTCCCAACAACAAGTATACAAGCAGACCAGAGGTAGCCCAATGGGACACCCAATGTCACCGGTGTTGTGCCACATGGTCTGTTGTGTCGAAGAACATCAATGGCATGAAACATATCGCATAGCCTTGGCATCATGCGCAATTCTCGACCGCTTCGCCAAGAGATATGTTGACGACCGCATTTGCATCCTGCCACAAAGTTGGGCTTACACGAGCCCTTGGAGCGAGTTTCTCCAAACAGAGTTCTACGGCCCGCCCATATTGTTGGAAGAACAAGAAGAAGCCAACTACCTCGGATGCAACATCAACCTACACCGCAAAGAAGTTCGCCTCATTCTCCCCTCACAGACACACCAGCTCCTTTCGCCACGGGGATCCACACCTATGGTCCACCGTGCCAGTGCATACCGAACGAGACGCCACATGATCTCAAAGATAGCGTACCCCGAGCCGGTTCGTCTACAACAACTCCGAGAACTTCGCGCCCTCTACCAAGCCCACGACCCAGACATGCTGACGTTTGTGCATAGATGACTCGAAGTACCACAGCAAAATCAATATCAAAGACCGCCAGCAAGTGCCCATGATGCGCAGTGACGGATTGCAGTCGTTGAGGTCCCCAAACCTTTCCTCCCCAAGCCCCGTGTCCCGCAGTGAAGTGTGATTTTGATCATGCACATCATGCAATCATGTGAAGTCCGCCCCTACCCTTTCCCGCACCCACCCAGAGCGCTTCTCTTCAGTGGCTGACGCAGTGACAGACGTAGCATAGAAGAAGTTGCCCGGCTGATAGACCAACAAGTCGTTCATCCAATTCTTCACCATGCCGACCAACAAGATGCACGAGGAGCAGACCATTCCGGATCCTCAGCCAGCAAGCCAGCAACATCCCAATAACCAGCCGGAGACAATGCAGACAGCCTCCGAGATCCCAGATGAGATCGCCAACCCCAACGATCCAATCCACCAGACCACGGACGACGCGGTGAAGCTCCTCATAGACACAGTATCCTCGCAAGCAGAGAAGATCCGGACCCTCGACCAGACCGTCTTCCAGCTGGAACAAGAGCTCGCTTTCGTCTACGAGCGCACCTGCAGCCAGTCAGTATTAGAAGAACTCCTGGACGTCAAACGAGCGGCGTACAGGGCGGACTCATCAAGAGCCTCCACCTCCAACGACATCAGCCGACACAAAGGTTCCATCCGCGATCTTCACCTACAGCTCAACGATATCCAACGTGATCAAACTCTCCAAGCCAGACGACTACAGGAACTAGGAGGACGACTAGATGCTCTTGGACACCAAACTCGCCAACAACTACAAGAACTACGAGACAGACTCCGCCTCCATACCACCATCCCGCAGGACCCTCATCCAATATCCCACACCACCATCTACGCAAGCCTGGACGAGACAAGAACTCGCTTGGACACCGTCGACCAGCTCCTTTCTCGACACGACCAAAGCATCAAGTACCTGTGCAGGTGCCTTCGATCCGCAACCGGCTCAGCTACATCCTCCAGACAGGCACCCATTGGACAGTACAGATCAAACTCCAGGGCCCCGCTCGAAAGAGATGATCCTCTACAGCATCTTCAAGATCCATGACCTCAAGAATCGGAACCCGGAACCGGTGCAATTCATCTGTCCACTCAACGACGTCGTGCAGAACGCAAAGTTGGATGATAACTGGCCTAAACAGCACCGCCACAGCATCCAGTAACATTGTTACGCTTTGGTCAATTTTGTTTTCACCAAAAACGATTCCCGTTCTATCTCACCTACATCCGACGCTTGGCTTGGAGTGAGCAAAAGAACCGAGACCAAGCGCGAGTCCCGCACCTTCATGTTTCATGATAAACTTCATCTTACCCCCATCCCTTTGTGACGGAACCCCTTGACGTTGATTACATACGGAAACTCACGTACTGTGCAGCTGACCATCATGAAACATGACAGATTGTTTGGATCGAGTAACGTTTCCATCGCTCATCCACCTCAGTCATGGTGAAGCACGACCACCACGGAGATGAACGTCCCCGGCGAAACAGATCGCGGTCCTGCAGACGAAGTCCCCGCACTACCAGAGCAACAAGGCTGGCCATGGACTCAAGAGACCCACCTCGACGACATCGAACGGAGAATCCGCCTCAACCAGAGCCTCTCAGCCAGCAAAAACTGGCGCTACAAAGTGCAGTTTCCACGGCAAAGACCCAGGTCATCCAACTTATGGAGGACATCAGCGTCGGGGACCTCTCCAACCTCCTCTTTGACAATTCCATCACTATGAACGCGATACAGAAGATCTTCGACATCAACTCTACCGCACTCAAATTACGTGAACACGTGCACCAAGCTGACCTGTTCAGAACCCTCCTCAAGAGCTTTCAGGACGCCAAGGGTGACACCGTGATACGCAGTTCCGAAGCGCTGAACTGGTTCACACCCATTTCGCTGGCAGTTCCAACAAAGCGCCCGGGTTGCACCGTCTACGAGTTCATCGACATGATGGACAGACAGCAGATCACTGAAAACGGCATGTACAAGATCCTGGAAGACGACACCGTGGACAGCATCAAGAACTACCGCCGCACCTTTGAGGACCTCCAGCAAGCAGAAAACCAACTAGTCGTCACCAAGACCATCGCAGTCAAAGCTAAACCCAAGTCTCCAAGAACATCGCGCGCCTCGTCATCGACGGCACCGGGACCGGCACGACATGATTCTCAGTCGACCAGACATCCGGCATCATCGCACCGAGGAGACAATGACCCCAGACCCACACCACCAGCACCCACGGACCCCACTCCCAGACCCAACCCCAAACCCATGCCCCGTGCCCAGAGTCACCCCACCTGGCAGCACTACGGATGCCGACTGTACTGCGCGTGCGGGGGATGGTGTGCCAAAGAAGGCACGCACACAGTCCACCTATGCCGGAGATGCATGAATCGAGCCATCGGAAGCTGACGATGATGATAGTGAGATCAGCGGAGTTCTCTGACGTAGGGTGGTATATGCAATTCCTTAAGACGAAGTGTGTCTTGAGATGGCGCTGCCGGACGGAGATTCGGCAAGCGCAACATGTCTGCCGGCATCATAAGCACAAAACCTGCTCCGTGGAGAGGTCTGAAGTGCATGCACCATGTCAATCCGCACACTGAGTTTTTGACTCGATTGAAAGCTGACAGGACCTGTAGGGACAGTAGGTACTAACATGAGTGAGATTGCGTGATACTGCGGAAGCCAAACCATTTTCAGATCAACCACACTCGCACCATCACCCATTCACCTTTCCCCGATCGCCCCACCTCATGAGTTGGTTGACCCAGACGGCGTTCAACAAGGCAGTGCAGGCCGCGTACGATCAGGATTACTTGGAGCTCCCCGACATCCACATCCCCATCCGCTGGTACACCGCCCAACTTCTACTTGAACAACTCACCAAAATCGGCAACTCACCCCATCCCTTCACGCCCATCATGATCCCCACCAGCGAGGCGCTCTCAATCTGGGGACACCTGCAAGATTGGCACAAGAACTTCGGCTACCACCTAGACAAGATCTCCATGCCCACACCACAACCCGCACACCTACCTCATCAAGACGCACCACCACAAGCAACCAAGAAAAGACGACAACAGTACCAACCGGACGACCCGCGCTTGCACCCCGAGTTCGACGGCATCACCTCGGACCTTCTCCAGGACATCTCCCTCGCACACCTCGATCCACACACCTATGTAGCCGCGGACTGGCCCGCGGACCAACCCGTTCTGACGACGTGGGAGGCCATCGAAGACCCGGAAAAGTACACAGAGTGGAAGGCCCACACCCAGTGGAATGACACAACATATCACACTTTCGCCCAAGCCCTTCATTCCCATCCCTTTGCCGTTCGCCTCGCTGCGATACGCAAAAAAGCCAAAGAAGATTCACACCAGCACCAGCTGCTCTGGAAACACCCATGGCACCAAAACGGCTGGCAGTATCACACGCACTACGACAAGGAGACCAAGAGAAGCTTCATGTACAAGGGCGACTACACGATCCACCGACGCGAGGAGGATAGCGCAATGCCGGATCCAACTACACAACCCTCAGAACCCAAGAAGGACACCCCACACAACTCACCAATGCCCTACCATCCACCACCTGAAGAAGAAGATGATCGACGATTTGGGCAGAAGACGAGATGTACCCGGCGGTGAAGTAGAAACATGCCGTGGAAATCGACGATGTGATTGCCGAGAACATTGTGATCTTCCTGATCGCCACTGCACACAGCATCACACACCTGCGCCATACAGGCCCTCTTGCGAATCCAAAAGAGGCCGTTAACTGGCAAGATGCGAGTTGAAGCCATGCCGACCTAAGCGCCTCCCCCGTCCCCTTTTCCCCCCCCCCTCCCCTGCACATGGCAGACCTCATCCCTCCACTATCACACGGGAGAACATGACCACAGTTTTTTGGCACGAACCCGACCCCGTCCCTTTCCCCAGCCCAACATGTGGAGCCACATACTGGACTTCCTGACCGGTCCCCTCCACGTGATCTTCATGGATGAGCACGAACTCGAAATGGAGCATCTGCGCAGAGATCCACACTACAGCATGGAACCCTTTTACCAACGGTACAACTACCTCGACGACACGTACCACACGGCCCCAGCGTACTACACGGAGAAGGCACCCCTACACAAAGTCATCGACCCGTCGTACTTCAAAGCATACGAAGGCTGGCACATCAATATCAAGAATGCCATCACCTACCAGGCGCTCAAGAACATGATGATGATATTCCATGGCTTTCAGGACCTCTACATCTCCTCCAGCACATCTACGACGGCCACGTTCGTGTGCCTACTACCAACTGAAAATCAGATGCTGACCCCGGTTTCAAAATTTCTCGGCCAAGAGGTACGTGACAAAACCAAGCATGAGCTCAACCTTCAGCGCATCATCCGCCGCATCCCGACTCACATCAAAGGTCACTACGTTGAAAAACCTCTTCGAGATGACCACCCACATCCTGGTGCGGCACTGTGCCTACCCCACATCGCCCAGATTGTCTTCTCCAAGTATGAATCGGTTAACACAGCTTTGATTGCCTCGCAGTGGTACGAGACCACGGTCCGCATAGCCACAATGGCCAGAAAAGGTTTCCAGATTGGTGACAAGTTGTTCCTAGAAGACCTGCCAACCCCCACCACGAAACCGCTACATGATGGACGCGTCATCTTCATCCAGAAAGCCAACCCACGCCCCTCGCACCTAGAACGCCAACTTCAAGATGACATGGAGTGGAATGCGATCTTGGCGATCACCCGACAGCACACGGTTGAGGAGTACCAGCAGTACCTCCCTCCTGAAATCCTCGGGGTGCACAAGCTCATCCTCTACGTCAACACCAAATTACAAGAATGGCAAACCAGGAACAACGAGTCCTGTTTGCAGAACGATATCTTCTCACGCGCCGACATCCACATGATGATACACGTCCTCAAGTTTTTCAGCCCCAGACACGCAGAATGGCGCTTCACAAGAGAAATCTTCGGCCCGGACTACACCATCCTCGACTTCAACGGCTCCACCTGCGCTATCCCCATGCAACCTCTACGTGACAATCTGACAGAGTGGCTACGTCAACACAAACGACTAGTCTCATCTCTACTGCACGCAGAGCACGACCACCGGCAGCCCAACCACCCGCTTTCCAGCCACACGTTCTTCGAAGACGTAGGCACCATCTCAGACGAAGAAGAGCTCTGGCAAAGACGCCAAGAATGGAATCCGGTTCAACGGTTCCCGACGACCACCTACAACAGCTACACCGAGCCGGACCTGTCCGTGGACTGATCTCTTCGACGACGCAAGACCCAATTCCACCCACCCCTGGATGGAAGACCCGTAGACCAATGCGGACAAGATTCGTTTGCAGTGCGTTGTGAAGTCTGAAAACTTAGAAGTTCGCAGTTCAGCCTTTCGGAGTGTGCATTCCACTGAGCAGAGACATGATTTGCCCGTGATGCATCCTTCACACGACCAGCACACCGGTACAAGGGCAGGATTAGTGATGCAACAGCATGCCGTTGAACATTTGCAAAGCGCATTCCCATGTTGAGCTGCAAATAGCATGTGACATGCGGTGAGAGACTTTGAAGCAGTTACTGTACATAGTAGAGCAAGATGGATCAAATCATCCCTCTGATACTCCCGGAGCTCGGCAAGAAATACAGAGTCATCTTCATGGACCAGGGCATCTCCAAGGACCTCAGGCACATGACAGACGAGGAAGTGAAGTTTCACCTTCAAGCACTACGAGCAAAACGGAACAGCACGATGTTGCACTTGGACCCTACCCTTTCCCCCCATCCTCATCTACAGCATTCCCTCGCACAACAAGACAGTAAGGCCTCGGTTCGTGTAGGTTCGTTTAGGTTTCCGGGTACATACTCTGGAACGGTTCCGGTTCATGCGGTTCGCTGCGGCTTGCGGTTCGGTTCGGTTTAGCGTCTGGGGGGGCTGGAGGGGCTGGAGGGGCTGGAGGGGCTGGAGGTGCTGGCTGGAGCCTTGGCTTGAGGTTCGGTTTCATGGCGGTTCGTGTTTGTCGCGGTTTCGGCGGTTCACGGTTCACACGGTTCCTTTGCGCGTGCGGTTCCTGGCGGTTCGGTTCCGGTTT